>VMBQ01001001.1:172688-216407 GCA_007657795.1 Dreissena rostriformis | reverse complement strand
GCATATTCGATTCATAAAAAGGCAGTCAGCCGAAAAGGGACACACCGATTGCTTATATGGCATAATACATTCAAAAATATATTGATTTGTATGCAATTTATTTTTGCATAATAAGTGTTGATCTTCGTGTTGGATGACAAGAGGCACTTACCAGACGGTGTATACGCTCGTATATGCAATTAAACAAATTAGTTTGACCTTATCAATTTGGCAATTATGGACCTTACTTTATGTAACGGTACATGCATTTGACAGATGTACATTGCAAGGCAGGAGGACAGTAGAAAACCCAAAAAAGGACCGCACAGGTCATTTTGTTGTTTAAGTCGTAATAGGGCATCCGCCCTTAACGATTGTTCTAGAAATGGTATTAGTTAATTCGAAATATTGTTTGGACTCTAAAACGTTATGATCATGACTAAATAAAGAATAATGAATTAGTCTGCGAGTGTGTGTGTATGGTATTATGCGACATGTCTGACCTATNAATACATTCAAAAATATATTGATTTGTATGCAGTTTATTTTTGCATGTCAACCTCAGCAAACAAATGATATTGTTGTTTAATTTATTAAGGATTTAGTTGGTTATTACTTCCCTTCTGTTATAAGGTACTTGAGCTAAGTTGATGAAATGCAGTATGTGGATAGATACACATATGAATAATATACATTTTATATTTTTTATCAGACAGATAATTGTGGTAGCTTTGTCTTAAGACTAAACAACTAGAATCAGCATCCTGTGACAACTATAAAATTACTTTAGCTATGTTTCTGATATTGGTTATATAGATAGAGGGTCATATGTTCAATATATGTACGTTATTGCGGTTGTTTAGTTTGATAAAACCGTGGTTGTCATGGTTACAAAAAAATGAAAACTAAAATCTGCATCCTGACAAAACTATAAACTTTCATGTTCTTTAATACTGCGGCAAGATTAACCCGGTAGCGGAAAGCTGTTTTGTTTGTGAAAAAGCTCTTGTTTTCTATACCATGTTCAAAATCTGTCCAGGTCTGGCAAGAGCTTTTGTAAGCCAGCACTGGTAACAGATAAGCTATAAAGGATGTAACCTTTGCGAGGAGATTGACACACTATGATCGGTATACGGTTCATAGTAGGATAGTCGTGTCGGGGGGAGGGTGGTATTCGAGAATAGGCAAACTCCTCGCAGTCGTACCTGCTCTTTGTGTAACGGTGAATGATAGAGCTAAGCTCGCAACCAGACATAACTCTGCGCAGAGGGTTGGACTCCAAATGTTCTTTCTAGTGCATCTCGACCCGATCGTGCCGATAGACTGCATGGACGGACTGTCCAATTGTGAAGAATACGACACGGTGTCATTACCACCAGTGGGCAATGTCAAACCGCCGTATCAACTGCCAGTGTGACGGATGTTTCATGTCTAAGTATGGGTCTATACGTATTTGTATTGAAAAATCACGGATTGACCGTATTTATTTTTTACACAACGTTTTGGATAATCTTTTTACTTATATTAATATTTGTGAAATACAATTTGTTTGCGGTTGCCCGTCATAAGAATAATTAATGAATTTGTTAAAATGGCTAGAACTGATAAAGTTACACCGATCATTAGGTTAGTATTATACATCATACATTGAAATAATCAAAACAAGATGGCCAAGATTGCCCTATATCGCTCATCTAGATAAAAGAGCTCGGGCAGTGTCATCCCCAAATCCAAGGCAAATACATGAATTTGAAACTTACCGGGATATATGCAATACACAGAAGAAACAAGTTATCACGACCTGTAGTAGACCAGTATCTGAATGACGTCATGAGAATAAATGACCGGGGAACAGACACAACAAGCAAAACAAAAGGACGGTAAAAACGTATGTTTCGCGAAAAAAAAACACTATATAATGCGAACATATTAAGTACAATTCGCCACAAAATAGTTATGCCCTTTGTAAAAAATGTCTTGAGGTATATGAAGACACGTGATATAGCATTTGTCGAAGTGTTTGTGTTGCCTAAAAAAAAATAAGTAAATATAATCACGAAAATAAATGACTAATCGGGGCGGGATTTAAAAAAAAACGAGTTGCATTGGTATGTCTATAGGTTTGCCAATTACTGCAACGTATAAGCGGTCAACGCCCATTGCCGCGCAGCGGACCTTTTTCCATTTGATCATTTTCATCGGAATCCTTGAGGATGCTCTACGTGTATTTCCGGATGACGTCTCACGCGAACGTGACGTCACTTTCGGTCGTGCGCGACGTGAATACGACGAAACGCAGGAAATAGACGCCCCGGACCTCGAAAGGCATCATGTTTATGCGCCCGTCCGCGTTGATTGATTCAGCAGACGTTCATTGGTTGCGTAAGAAGCGTTCTGAGGATTTTTAGAAAAATATGTCGGGTCCTTAAATATGCGTCTGCACAAATAAGCTTTGAAAGCGTTTTCATACGTGAGANGAAAGCTGTTTTGTTTGTGAAAAAGCTCTTGTTTTCTATACCATCATAAGAATAATTATTGAATTTGTTAAAATGGCTAAAACTGATAAAGTTAAATAGAGCTCGGGCAGTGTCATCCCCAAATCCAAGGCAAATACATGAATTGGAAACTTACCGGGATATATGCAATACACAGAAGAAACAAGTTATCACGACCTGTAGTAGACCAGTTTCTGAATGACGTCATGAGAATTAATGACCGGGGAACAGACACAACAAGCAAAACAAAAGGGCGGTAAAAACGTATGTTTCGCGAAAAAAAACACTATATAATGCGAACATATTGAGTACAATTCGCCACAAAATAGTTATGCCCTTTGTAAAAAAATTCTTAAGGTATATGTAGACACGTGATATAGCATTCGTCGAAGTGTTTGTGTTGCCTAAAAAAAATAAGTAAATATGATCACGAAAATAAATGACTGGGGGAATTGGAAAAAAAATCGAGTTGCATTGGTATGTCTATAGGTTTGCCAATTACTGCAACGTATAAGCGGTCAACACCCATCGCCGCGCAGCGGACCTTTCTCCATTTGATCACTTTCATCGGAATCCTTGAGGATGGTCTCCGTGTATTTCCGGATGACGTCCCACGCGAACGTGACGTCACGTTCGGTCGTGCGCGACGTGAATACGACGAAACGCAGAAAATAGACGCCCCGGACCTCGGAAGGCACCATGTGTATGCGCCCGTCCTCGTTGATTGCTTTCAGCAGACGTTCATTGGTTGTTAAGAAGCGTTCTGAAATGAGGATTTTTAGAAAAACATGTCGGGGCCTTAAATACGCGTCTGCACAAATAAGCTTTGAAAGCGTTTTCATACGTGAGATGACAGCAAACTGAATGCGTTAAATTAGCTATGATAATGCAGTACACTTTGCACGAGATGGAAATTAAAATTATACACTAGGAAAATATATATGTGTCTTGTACAGCACAGTCCGCACAGGCTAATCAGGGACGACAATTTCAGCTTTTATGGAATTTTTTCGTTTAAATGAAGTCTCTGCTTAGCGAAAATCCAGTTTAAGCTGAAAGTGTCGTCCCTGATTAGCCTGTGCGGACTGCACAAGCTAATCTGGGACGACACTTTACGCACATGCATATGCCCAGTTTTCTCAAAACGCGACACATATCATTAGACAGAATTTAAAATAAACTATTTTATGCGTTAAATACAATTTATCGTTCAGACAAGATTCGTTTTATCGAGCCCCACGATATACATGTGTGGTGAGAGCAGCAATCGACAACACTGCCGGTTGATTAACGATTCGCCAGAGATGCTTACGAACCTTCAGCCGAAAGAAAACAAGTCCCATAACGACCTTCTGAACGATCTCAAATCGGTCGTCTGCCATCACCATCCCCTCGAACTGATGTGCGTGTATCACGTCCTGAATATATAAAAATCATTTAAAAATAGAATCTCATTCCTCAGAAGTGTAGAAGACAAGACCTGTTTTCTCCACATAACAGTATGATGTTGTTTTCTACATTTTAGTGTAGCATGTGGACGGATCTAGGTTTGTATTTGCATTCATTCATGTTTACAATGTGACAAGTAGTGTTTTTTAATCGTGTGTAAAACAACAAACAAACGTGCGTGTGAAACGGGGAACGTGCAAAGCACATGTGTGTCAAACAGTATTCAGCGAATGGGACATGAAATATCCGTGCACGCTTTGTAACGCCGCATATGCACGTCATCGAATAAACGTGAGCCAACTAGTTACAAATGTAAATGCAATTGTGTGTTAATACATCAACGATAGAAGTTGTATTTATGAAACAATGGAAATAGTCTTAATCTGTGTATTTCTGCTCTTCTTAATGTTACTCTCTTTAACTCCTGTCGGCCTTTATATTTTTTTAAATGTAGATTAAAAAACATCGGTTATCTTAGTAACAAATAGTCATTATCATAAACACGAACAAAAGTGTTTATAATTGACTTGTTTATGTCTGCACGTTTAAACCATATTAGATCTCTACATTAGTAATAAAAAGGCCCAAATGGTGTCGAATAAACCGTCAATCAGAATTTATGTAGGCCATGCACGTCTTCGGAAAGACAATTAGCAACGAATGATTGTTAAATGCGTTCAACGTCGCTGCAAAAAATGCCCAATACGTATGGGTGATGAATTCACTCAGCTACTACATAATAGTATTTGGTGTAACAACGCTTATATGCAGAATCCAAACATAGTATTAGAACGCTGATATAACAAGACATTTCAAATACTGTTTTCGTCGGTAAAAATAAATCTAAATAATAGGTTATACAATTATTGACAAAATATCATAACCACAAAACGCTACCTTGCGAATGTAGTTTTGAAGTCCTGTCAGTCCGTACGTGCGCATTACGAACTACGGCTTCAAGGACCTAAATCTTCGACCCAGGTACTTCCCAGTGCTATAAATCAAACAATAGACAGTGAAAACTTGAAATACTAGGCATATGGCGTATACACTTGTATGTTTACTAACTATCGTATGGATACATGACAGGTACGAACAACGAATAGTTGGTTTTACTTAATTAAGGTTCGTTTGAACTAAATAATGGAGCTCGATTGTAACCGTGTCGAAAGTCTGATTCTTATAGGTAAATTATCGATGAAGACACTTTCAGAGGTGTTCATTCTGTAGTAAAGATTGAATACGTGCTCTCTTAAATCCATTACACGTTATCTTTTTTTTTTCTATTATTATCCCCCGCCAAAGGCGGAGGGATATTGTTTTGGCGTTATCCGTCCGTCCTTCCGTCCGTCCGTCCTTTCGTCCGTTCGTCCGTCCGGCACTTTTGTGTCTGGAGCCATATCTTGTAAGGATTTCATTGAATCTTTGTATGAGTATATATATGGATNTGCTATATATTCTGTGTCAATGCAGCATGTGGGGTATACGTCATGTCTGTGACAAAGCTCTAGTTTGGCGGGGATATAAATTCAACGAATTTGCTTGTTTTTTTGCGTTCGTTCTGACTTGTGGACGAAATAATCCGCTAGCACATCTTGTAAAGTCTGCATTTATTGTATATAAAACACAATGCAATTCAGTACATATGTTATGTTACATATGTGCAATATCGTATATTATAATTTATATAAATCTTCTCAGTAAGTTTCATGATGACTAGGCAGGGCAAAAATCTAATTNTGAAACTCTTTTGTCTTCTTGTATATGTTTTGTATGTGTTGTTTTTGAAAACTTATAATTACAACTATGTTTATATACATCCTTCAAGTACATTTACAAGATCTGATTTATAAATATATAACATGTATGTATGTAATATTATATATTGAAAATGAAATTTTGTACATGAAAAAAAATCCGTTAGCATACCCTGTAGTCTGGCATCACCCCCTGGGAACGGTGTTTTAGGTACACAGTGTCATCTTTGAAGGGTCCCGTAATCAGGTTACTGTCCTTAACCCTGTCGAAGTAAGACACGCTTCTCAGTATTTGACATGTAAAAGATTCTGTGTCAATATCGACAAAATGGCAATACATTCCATTCGTCTTCAAAGGTAGTCAATACCCACGCTCATGGGTAGGTAACATGAACATAACAATCAACACGCAACGCAAAATACCATCTATTCTGTCTATTTGCCTTACAAATCGATTAATAAGTTAAATACAAATGCTGTTGTTGGAACTACTTTTTATCTGCTGGCTATTTATCAGTGCAACGATACATAACTTCGCTTCTCTAGATGACCAGAAATGGATCCAACTTGAGCACTAGCATGCCGTAATAATAATTATATTGTGATTAACTAAATCGAAATCTAAAATTGAATTCATATTACAGCTATATTAATCAATTGATATAATAGAGTCTCTCTGTGAGATCAGTACTGGTTAACTACATGCACTATTCATTATATCGAGTCAGATTGGCAACGATCACAGAGCGGAACAATCGTAACCACTCGATTGATGAATGGTGCTGGCTTTGACGCATGCATACTACTTTTTGAAGTACATTATCTGCATGCATAGAAGGTTGGATTTATTGTAGTTATTTTAAATTATTTTTAAATTAAAATAGGTTTTTAGCAAGTAGACTGTATGCGAGGGAAAACACTGAAAAGTTATAATATGTTATACCTTTCATCTTTTCTTTTCTACATAAATTGGTTGAATTGCAAATTGATTTGTTTTCATTTACACATACTTTTCACAAATATGATTTATAAAACAAAGATCATAATGCACCTTGAACAAAAGGGGTCTTATAGGCATTGTTATCAGAAAAATACACAAAATTGTATTTTTTTCTTCTATTTCCATCTTTATTTAAGTCAAACACTACCAGAAAAAGTAAAGTGAATTATTATGAATAACAAACTACATATTTCGTCATGTTGTTTACTACCGTATTCATTAGATTTATGCGCGTAGTCCTACAAATAAAGGTTCATCAAGCTGTGTTCATGAAGTTGCTCAGTGTTACATGATTTTTGTCATTCAGCCCACTACAGAGACGTATGGTGTCACTTGTGTAAGTTAAAAAACAATTCGATCATGGTTCGTCCAATACTTCTCTTTCAGATGTCACACACGTTTTGATCAGAAACTCAATATGACCGCCCTAACTTGTAGGGGCCATTGGATAGTGAACCCCTGCTAATTTCATTCCTTGTGTCAGGCTAGAGGTCATGAACAATGACGTACAACTCTGCTAGGAATCAGAATACTTTGGTTACCGATATGATTGGAAATCGAACAAAAACCTTAATTCAGTATTATTCATAATTGTAATTCTTAACTGTGTACACTACGCTGTATTTAACACATTAACGTAACATAATTTCTGTTCTTACCACAATGCGGAACAGCCGAAATTGACACTTAGCCACTTGTGAGGGGTAAAATTAAAAGACTCGGCAAACTGGAAAAGAAACATTCGTATATCACTGTAATTACCAATGTACATGTGAAAAAAAGCCATACTTAGTCTACCTGGGCTCTTATTAAAAATAATGCGTAAATGTTCTTATGTTTTTGTTTCATTGTTTTTATTGCAATGTAGAAAAATAATAGGTAAGTGTGTACATATCAGGACCAAGACTGTAATAAACGCGTTTCTTTTTAATTAATCCTGCAGAGTGCGAAGGATGGTTTGTGCCGAAAAGGGCAATTTTTACACCAGGGAGTAAAATCGCTGCGGAAGGTATGACGAATATTATTGTAAAAAGTTTGAACATCCCAACCTCCCACTAGAAATTCGATTGGAACCGAGGATTTTCATTAAATCTCTGGTAACCGTTAGTGAGGTGATGGCTGCTAGGAGTTTGGGAACCAAACTGTACCTCAACTCCATCCAACAAGGGGCGAAACTCTGGGCATATAAAAGCGCTTTCGGCATAGGCAGCGTCGATGTGCATCCATATACTCTCCTCTTGACCTGGTATCAACATTAAAATATGTTCCTTCTTATGTTAAACGACATACCAACCTCTTATTAGAAAACAAGTTTGTAGTAATGTACCTTTTTGGTTCTAGAAGGTCATAATAAAAAGACAATGAAGTTTCAATTTAAGAGATTCAACATTTAAACAAGGATTCTAGATCCTATCTCTGTATTATTTGTGAAGACGCCTGATGTGAATAGGCCTGCTATTGGATTGAAGTGAGAAGAACACGTCTGCAATCTGCAGAGCTCATGTTGTTTAGAAACGAAAAATGCAAATCAATATTTTTTTTCAAGCGAAAAAACAAACGCTAAAGGAGCGAACAAAACTGAAAGTTGATAATGATGCGTTTACCGGTTACTACATTATGGTTAACAAGTAATATCCAGTTTAATTATTATTTCGCAAACAGGAATAAACATATGCGTTCGTAAGAAAATACATCCAATGTTTTTTTAACACAGTCAAAGGCGCAAGATGGGGTAGTCCCGAGCGTAGCACAAACCTATCATAACATATATAGATTTAACAAATGCGTGCATAAAATATAGATAACAAAACATTATACGAAAGCCGAATACAATATGTTCATTTTTAAACACAAATCGAACGTAGTTATAGACTTATTTTCATATTTTGTGGTACAAGTATGCACTGAAATATTCATTTATATCACATTTGACAGCATGGATGTAACCAAAGGGGACTTTTTAAAGATTACAAAGATTACAACCGAAATGTAAATAGTTTATAAGGAAACAACGCAATATGTAACGGTGACAAAATATATAATATCGTGTACTTCATTATATAAATGTTTTCAAAAGAAATGCTACGGATTACTTAACACACTTGCCTAATAAGGTTAGCTTTGTTACTTTAAAACGTGTGCATGGGTGCGAGCTCCCATCCGAAAAGTGTCATTCCAAAAAATATAAAAAGAGCATTGGTTATAAATGCACACAATCTTGAGTCTCCGATTTAACGCACAAAACAATATATTTGGGTGCATGAACGTGAACTTCGTATCGAAATGTTAATATCTTGCTTCCGTTGAAGTGTTTGTCACTTAAATGTGGTAAATAATTTAAAAACTACTAGGACAAAAATTGTTCATGCAAACTTTAATATAAGCACACTGATTCTGCTATGACTCACTTACATATATAGGTATGAGCCCCTGTGCCCGGTCCTCATTGATGGCGTCCCGAAGGGTCTTTCCCCTCAGGGAGCTGTCCGCGTCGGTGGGGAGCTTCCTCATTCTGATGCACGCGATCAGCGCTGCCTTCTCCACCGAGCTATGTGCTTGGATCAGACAATAAACAGAGCATGGGATAATAACATGTATACATGTAAATAATTATAGTGTTATGCGGATCAAAGGGTACGGGAGCTGCATATGTCATGTTAACCCTCATACACCCTTAAACTATTCAGAATTATATTGTTATCTTTTCTACCCTGTTTATCCGGTTCCGTAAAAAGATACGGTAACAGCATTAGTATACACTATATAAATAATATTCAATGGGCAGTATCATAAAGTTCTTAGACCACGTCTTAGCAACGACAGCTTAAGCGAGACAGGATCAGAGTATTGCTCTCCTCCACGCACATCGCTACCCTAAAATTAATAACAATTTGTAAAAGTGTACATTAATACGTGTATCGGTAATTTATTGATTAACGTATACTAATAGCGCAAGAAGCGACACAAGTAATAAGCGTTGATTTATATGTTGCGAACATACAATTAAAATATTCTCATAAAAAATATGTACCTGGTCAGAGCAAAATGCTACGAACAGGACATGATGACGCCGTCTTCTGCGTGCCCGTTCGTCTGCTTGTAACGGCTGATTTCTCGCACACGCGCAGCAAGTAGCGCCACCAACGTTGCCTCAGATTCAGTTCCCTGAAGATGATACCAAACGACAAAATTTATACATAGGACGGCCAAAGCTGTAGACTCCACTTAATGTTTGCTAATGTAGTATTATAAATATCATGGCCGTTTGTCTTCTGCGACATATATTTATTTAAACAATAATAACTCATTGCGTTCAATTACTAATAATCTTTGGTAAACATTTTCGTAGGCATCTGTAAATACGTCGCTCGTTTTTCATTAATTACATCTGTATGACGCACATGGCTAACATAAAATTAAGACTACGTATTTTTGTAGATAGACGAGTATTAACAACGTTTATGCGAGAAGTCGTTCATCTCATGGTCACCACCTACATGGTCTCGTAATGCTACAAAGTCCACTGTTCGAAGTCCTTCGATATATATCTTAATCCACTTACAAATGAACCCATTTATACGACGTCACTTGTATGTCGGCATTCCTGTAACACGTCACACCTATAGCGTTATGTCTAGTTAGTATAGAATCTCAGCTTATTTATAATGTAATGGACGAGAGTAACCTTTCTGATGAGTCTAGTCATTATATTGACCAGGGTAACACTACAACCTGTGTATGTATGACGTACTTTATAATGTGTACGTAACTTGCGCACAGTATAACGTCATTAACACAACAATCCTTACCTGCATGACGCCACCTCCGGTTCCACCAGAAGACGCAAGGAAGCTCTTGGGTAGATCCAGCATCGTTCCCAGCCAGTCTGGAACCACGACCTCTAGCTCTGTACACACGGGACTCGAAGCCTTAGAAACAGTATTTACATTCATCAATTACAATACGGATATGAACAATACGTAGATAGAACTATCTACTGGTATATGATATAAAATTTATTTCATAAAAGATATGCATGGCGGGATAGAGACAGACAAGGTGGCGGAGTTTGTTCTTATATTAGAGATGATTTTGCGTTTAGTCTTAGAAATGACTTGAATGTTTTAAATGATGAATTTGTTTTTATTGAACTCCTTTTACCAAAAACAATACCAATTATTGTTGTTACATTTTATAGACCACCTAAACAGTCAAATTGTTTAGAACACTTGCAAATATTTGTTTAAAAAACAGAAATCGAGTTCCTTTTTAAAATCTTATTTTAATGTTTTGAGAATGTTTGATCTACAACAAATAATCAGTGAAGCAACTAGAATCACACATATTACCAGCAGCATTATAGACCATATTTTGACTGGTTCCAAAGAAAGACTTAGTCAATATGGTGTTATTTATGTTGGTTTAGGTGACCATTTTATGACATTTTGTACACAAACAAGATTTCTAAAAAAACTTTCAATAAACATTATTGTTCTAAAGTAAGATGTATACAAAATTATACTACAGATATATTCACTGATAAGTTACAAAATGCTGATTGGATTAAATCTTTTTATGCTGATAATGTTAACAATGCATGATTAGCTTCTAAGGATATGCTCATGTTAGTTTTGAACTCAGTCGCACCTGTTAAAGAAGTAAGACTCAAACAAAGGACAAAACCTTGGACGTCATCTGAAATTTTGCATATGATAAGAGGGAGTTAGAGACTCCTTTCTGTATAAGTTTAGAAAACAAGGATGCCATGATGACTATTTTATGTATTGTAAATTTAGAAATATTGTACAAAGGGAAGTTATCTCTTCCAAATCATCATATTGTTTAGACCAGATTGCTGAAAACAGAAATAACCCCAAAAGTTTATGGCAAAAACTGAAACAGCTCGGTTATAAATCTTTCAAATATGGAAATGAAAATATTGTATTAAATATTAAAGGTGAAAACTGTCACAGCCCTAAGAAAGTTGCCTCTCAATGACATTTTAACAACTGTTTTACCTCTGTTGCATAAAAGCTTGTTGAAAAGTTACCAACCCCTACCCAATTGTTTGATTTAAACTCCCCGGCCCTGCTAGACCTTTAAAGAAATAGAAATGTTAGTAATAGTACATTTGTCTTAAAGCATGTGTCTAGATCATATATCTTCAATGAACTTAAGAATCTAAAAACTTCCAAAAGTACTGGTTTAGATGAAATTCCTGTCAGATTTTGAAGGATTCTGCTAGCTTTATGAAACTACCTGTTACATTTCTTATTAATATGTCTATTTCTGAAAATTGTGTTCCTGCTGATTTGAAAGAAGCTAGAGTGAAACCATTGTTTAAGAAAAATAGTAATCTTGATGTTGGAAACTATAGACCTGTTAGTATCTTAAGTATTATATTTAAAATCTTAGAGAGAGCAATTTATACACAACTGGAGAAATGTTTAGTAGATAATTATTTATTATATGAACTCCAGTCTGGGTAAAGAAATTCATATTCTACTGACACCTGTTTAGCCAACGTAATGGATCATATTAGAAATAATAATTATAAAATACTCTATACTGGCATGGTAATGTTAGACCTGCAGAAAGCAATCGATACTGTGGATCACAATATACTATGTTGTAAATTAAAATAAATGGGTATTGAAAATACTGATTGGTGTATGTCTAACTTATCTGGTAGAAAACAAACTGTATGTGTCAACAAGATCTGCTTAGATTTTAAACATGTGGCTTGCGGGGTACCCCAAGGCAGTATTTTGGGACCCCATCTATTTTTATGCTACGTTAATGACATGTATATAAGTATTGATCCTGACTGTAGATTGATCCTTTATGCTGATGATAGCGCTATTTTGTATGCACACAAAGATCCACACGTTATATCTTAAAAATTAAGCAGGGTCATGCATTCATGTTCAAACTGGTTAGTTGACAATAAATTATCCCTACACTTGGGGAAGACTGAATGTATTGTATATGGATCAAAGAGAAAGTTAAAACAACTTAAAGATTTTAAAATTGAATGCAATGGACATCCAATCGAACCCACAACTGCTATCAAATATTTTGGTGTTAGTATTGATAGATACAAGGACTAGAAAATACTTATGTTCTGCATTGATTCAGTGTCACATTGACCATGCTTGTTCCTCTTTGTATCCAAGTTCAAATAAATGTCTAAAAGACAAATTACAGATATGTCAAAATAAAATTGTCAGATTTATCAATGGATTGGTCCTAGAGAAAGTATTAATCAATGTAACCTGTCAGATATGTCATTGCTAAATATTGAGAATGGAAATAAGAAATTAAGACTGAATCGTGTATTTGAAATTGTTAAGGACAAGTGTCCATCATACTTAAAAGAAACTTTTGTATATGTGAATGATACTCATTCATATTCAACAAGGGCAAACATATACAATTTTAGAGTGCCCAAATGCTATGGTAAAGGAAATATTACCTTTTACCACAGTGCAATTAGTGATTGGAACGCCTTGCCAGATACAATAAAGAAAATTGAAAATAAACATAAGTTTAAATAAGCTCTTAAGAACCATCTATTGGGCTTAGCTAAAGCACATTAATTGTACTTTTTAGAATATTTGTGTTCTAGTCATCATGGCAAATATATTATAGAAACATGATTGTAACAACTTATATGTATACTCAAATTTTTAGAGACTTATTGTTAATTTTGTGTTACTTTCACACAGGATTATATTTAAGTAAGTATAACCTTAACTGAACCCCATTGGAAATAAGCTTTCGAGTGTTCATGGGCAATCTGAGGTGTTTACACTATATTATCTAAGTTATTTCATTTTACATACTAAGTTTCCCTAAAATTGTGAATTTGTTTCTATAATATATCAAATTACTAGTCTGTGCTGAAAATATGTGAGAACAAATATATGTGACATGTTTAACTGTGTTAATCAAGCAATATATTATATACCAGTATAGTAACACTTACTCATTTTTTAAGTGTGAGGCAGTTGCTGATCTGTTCCCTTCAAATCTAATTTGAGGTGATACGCTTTCTTAAGACTTTTTTTATCTTGTTGCACTTTTGTGTTCATCCTTATTGTCAAATCTTGTTTCATATTATTTTATAGCAGCTTTTAGACCATAGGTTTTGATCAGCAGCAATCTCACAAATACTTTTAGTTAAACTTGTTATGTTAATTGGATTGATAACTTGTATATTATGTGTTTTAAACCTGAATAAAAATCAAGCAATCAATCGTGTAAAAGTTTGGAGAATATAGTCGACGCTTTGTCCGTCCGTCCGTATTCTACTTTTGATTGAATTGAGTTTGCGTGTGTCTTGACTGAATTTACCCGAGAATCGTTTCATTCCTAGCCCCTGTCCGTCGGTCCTTCCGTCAGTCTGTCCTTTTGTTCGTCACACATGTCGTTTTCGCGTGAGATGTTGTTATACAGCATCTCTATAGCGTACATATTTGCATTCTTGTCAGGACGTTCTGTCCAAATTTGTGTCAGGGAGTAATTGCCAACTTTCGTTTCCCCGCCGGATCTCACACACTAAAAAAGATAGATCCAATCTGAGGACACTTGATACGCAGCATCATCATAGGTTGGATATGCGCATCCTTGTTTTGTTAAGTTTGTTTTGTGTGTTCCTGCTTAAGTGTCCATTCTGGCATAACTTATCAAAGGATTTCATTATTCGTAAATTATAGGGTAAACAGTTCATTGAGAAAATCAGAAAATGATGAATGTGTTTAAAAAAGTTTTGAATATATCGTTTTGCATTCATTCATAACTTTTGTTTCCAGTGACAAATGTTGATCTGCATACATTCCCTATATTTTTAGATGTTAGATTCTCTTGTTAAAACAAATAATATTAACACAAATAATATCATTAATAGATTTTAGTATATTCAGTTTACCTATAAGCGTGCATTTCGTTTATGTTTACAGGCAAATTATTTGTAGAACACCATTTCATAATGTTTAAAATACTTCATTGGCGTTTTTTTTCAATTTCATATGTGTCATCTCCATACAAATGGTGTTGAATCAACTGCAAATAAGTTAATATATTTGTTTTGCATAGTACAGCTGGCTATGGTAAAGGGACTTTTTCATAGTTTGTCAAATTGAGAATTTTCCAACTTTTTGTAACAGATTAAAAAAATACATGAACAATGTACATCAGTGAGCGAAATAACAATAATGACGGAGACTCATACTGAAAATTCAGTTTCGAATAATCGTCGCAAGAAATTGATAACATTATTAAGCGTTACAAACGCGAAGCGATTGTAAAAAAATGGAGAGTTCTGTTGTTATCGCTATATTTTGTGACAATATGATTTTTCAAAAGGTCAGTGGTTCGAGTCCCGATGAGATTATTTTTTTACTTTCTTTAATTTTATTGTTGTGTTATAATGGAGCTCTTTAGTTCCGATGTTAACATTTATCAATTTAAAGTATTTAATGACAAACTTCAAAACTTACCAAAATCTGTAAACAAGTCCCTTTAATATACAAAATAAAGAGCAAAGGCCCAAAAATAGATCCCTGTGGTACAGAACTGTTAAGAGTCCTTTTTTTATTAATGGAAGTTTCAAACGTTTATGTTTTGTTGTCTATTTGTGAGATAAGATTAAAAATTACAAAAGCGTTACCTTAGAAATTATGTTATTTGACACTGCCCACTTATATATCATGATCAGCAAGATGAAACGTTTCCCCTTCATCAAGAAACAGTGTCCCAACTGCTTTTTCATTATCTATGGCATTAACCTAATCATCCACTAATACCGAATAATACTGGTAATATGATAGAATGTATTAATATTTAAGTTTCTCTACTCATAAAGTCCCCGATGTAAAGACACATTTAAACAACAGCTCGTCAAGGAGGTACACAATTGCCTACCCAAAGAGACAATTGATCGTTGTTTGGTCTTCAGCGATATTAAAAATCCTACCACTATAAAGCCTACGATTTCATTCAAGCCGCGAATCGCAATGACATCGTCCATTTACTAAATGGACATATGCAATCAAGTGACGCTTGTTGACATATATTTATATGACAACACATACACAGGAGAATCCTATACAGCCAATTGCGCCCGAGAGGACGTCCCCCAGAATCGCCAGGTAGGAGTTGCTGGCAGGGTAATACGCGTGGAAGTTGGGCGACTGCCAGTGAGTGATCTGGCAATAAAACGTCAATTGGTTACACGTCGGAGAAATGGCCCCGGGTTGCTGTCCTTCGTTTAATTTAGAATCGTGGTAAATTATTATGAAAATGGTGTATATAATACTCAATTAATACTTGGCAGTTACATTTTTTACAGAATTTATTGTAATATATTGAATTGCAATGCCCGGTGGCCTTTTATAACTATGCAGACATGCATTGTTAGCGTCTTGTGGTAGAGATTGAAGACTCAAAAAACCCACAAGAAGGACATGATGGCAATACATTCATCTGTTGAACACGATAATTGAACTTTCAGTAGTGATATTTATCTTTGACCAACAAACATTTACGAAACGAGTGCTATATCAATGTTACCTGTATATGATTGGTAATTTTGGCCAAGCGGTAAATATCAAACTATTTCGAATATCTGGACGAGAAAATAGTTCCATATCGATAAGAAAGCTTACTAAATTCGCCTTACATATAAGCTCACTCACCCCTGGCATAATTACGCGTTCAAGATCTTCAAAGATGTCTTCAAAGATTTTGCCTTCCTTGGGCGCCTCTTCTGGTTTTAGTTTCCTTAGGTACCCTGGCTCCACTTCCGGGAACACGCGTCGCTCGCGGATATTCTCCAGATAGTCGGCTACAAAGTCTATCATCTCCTTTCCATTGCGGCGAAATTCGTTTGCATCCATGTCGGGTTCTGAAATGAAATTTAGTTATAATATTAAAGATATCACAGAAGACGCTTAATACCAAAACAGTCCGCTTGTATACATAATTTAAGATATGACACGGCAGTATGTACTGAGTCCATACTAGAAAAATGTCCTGTGGAAGAAGGAACATTTGCTTAAAATGCTTAACATCAATATTACTTATGTTTACCATTGCCATGAATCGTGACGTTGACCTTTGACGTGCAATATACGTACGAAAGTTTACAAACCAAAATAATATATTCCCACTTAAATAATGTTTAAAGATCACATATTATAAAGATCAGTTGTATACGTATAGATGTTTGATATTCCCTCTGATATTGTACAGTGTTTAATAAGGTTATTAATATGTTCACTACAGACGGTTCAGGCGTTCCAAACAATTGAAACAATAGTCATTGCAATGTATTCGATATTCTCAAACTTTGGTCGTAATTTAAAACGAAATATCAGCAGTCCATATTTTCATATGTTATCGTTCTGTGTGTTATATTATTTTAAATGATAATTATGTTTGTATCAAGGTTTTAATTATTTGTTCAATGCTCGGGTGGCAGCAAAAACAAAGACCTTAAATAAATGTTCATCAAATGCGCTCAAAGTGTAATGTAGTGTATTTGGGGTACGTTTGATATGTTATTACTTAAATGTAATTTTCGACACCTTTGAGACATGTACACACTGCTATGTATATAAGTATCATAAGCATATGCCTCATGGAATGATTTTTTTTTTTTTTTNCCGCTTTGAGTACTTACATTGCCTATCGAGTGGTTTCGATAACTCCGCTATGTGTACCTACATCGCCTAAAGAGTGGTTAAGATAACTCCGCTATTTTATCGACATCGCCTATCGAGTGGTTTCGATAACTCCGCTATTTTATCGACATCGTTGATCGAGTGGTTTCGATAACTCCGCTATATGTCTCGACATTGCCTATCGAGTGGTTTCGATAACCCCGCTATTTTATCGACATTGCCTATCGAGTGGTTTCGATAACTCCGCTAGATGCTCCGACATGGCCTATCGAGTGGTTTCGATTACTCCGCTATGTGTACCTACATCGCATATCGAGTGGTTTCGTAAACTCCGCTAGATGCTCCGAAATGGCCAATGGAGTGGTTTCGATAACTCCGCTATGTGTTCCTACATCGCATATCGAGTTGTTTCGATAACTCCGCTATGCGTACCTACAACGCATATCGGGTGGTTTCGATAACTCCGCTAGATGCTCCGAAATGGCCTATTGAGTGGTTTCGATAATTCCGCTATGTGTACCTACATCGCATATCGAGTTGTTTCGTAAACTCCGCTAGATGATTTGAAATGGCCTATGGAGTGGTTTCGATAACTCCGCTATGTGATCCGACATCGCCTATCGAGTGGTTGCGATAACTCCGCTATATGTACCTACATCTCATATCGAGTGGTTTCTATAGCTCCGCTTTATGCTCCGACATCGCCTATCGAGTGGTTTCGTAAACTCCGCTACGCGTACCGACATTGCCTATCGAGGTGTTTCGATAACTCCGCAACGCATACCGACATCGCCTATCGAGTGGTTTCGATAACTCCGTTATATGTAACGACATCGCCTACCGATTAGTTTCAATAACGAAAATCTACATGATATAGTTTATGTTTTATTCAATGAACAATAGACATGCTGTTCATAAGTGTACATGTTCAAAACATAGTAACATAATTATATATAAAGGCATTAAATGTGATCAGTATTTAATTTCATAAGTTGTTAAATAAAGTATCAATACATGAAAAGGTCTAGGACAATTGAATTACAACATTTATAATATATTTAACAATGTTATAACGATAGCATAAACAACAATAAAAACGAACCTATAAGAGCACGAAAAGTCAAGTCTGAGAAATAAATTATACACAATTAATCATAATAATATGTATACAGGTTTCTTTGACTAAATGCTTTATGTACAAACATGGCTAAGTTTCTGTTGGTTCTTGTACTATCAGATTGCATTAATTCAATAAAATTTATCATGTTTGATATTTTCCAGTAATATTCATTTATATACAATTTTCTTATATTACCATATAAGGAACATTGTTGACAGTTTCTCTCTTGAAAAGGTATATATTCAGGTTTGTGCCATCTGCCAGATTCAATTTCTAATCTATGAGATGAAACCCTTAATCTATAAAGACCAAATATAAACTTATTTATACTGACATGTTTTAAGTAAGGATGACATTCAATTTTACAAAACTGACTGTAACTTATTGCTTTTAAGCAATTTTTAAGTTCTGATATCCAATTTTGGATAAATGTATCATTAAATCTAGACTTTACCAAGGATAAAAAACACTTTTCATCACCTTCGCCTTGGTTTAGCCATGCATAATGTACACATAAGGCCTGCAACAGATAAGAAAAACAGATTTTGCCCAAGAATGTGTATTTGGTTTATTTATTAAATTCTCGCACATGTGGCTAAAAATGCACTTGACATACTTGTGATCTTCTAACTGAATAACGTTCAACCAATACCTTATAACATTAACTTTTTTGCAAAAGTTAAAGTGGACTCTTTCAATAGCCATTAACTCAGTTAAGCCCCATATTTCTGACCCATAATTTAAAATTGGTAAAACAAGCTGATCAAACAACTCTAATTTGGTATGTTTTGAAATTGTTGGAAAATTTATTTACTAAATTTGAGTTAAGCTTAAAAACAGCCTTCGAGGGTTGGCCTGCAAGTATTTCAAAATTATTTGCAAAAGATTCTCCTGCAGTGAATACAATTCCTAAGAATGTTAATGATTTAATAATTTCTTATGCTTGGTCTTTGTACAAAAATGTAATATCCCTCCTAAGTTGTCCCGCCTTTTAAAAAACCATTACCTTTGTTTAACTTGTGTTAACACATAATTTTCACTTATCACAATATTCCACCAACAAAGACAAACGTTTAATTAATAATAATAACCTTTAATTAATAATAATTTTATAATTATAATTTATTAAGCAAAGATCGTTATTCGCATATTTCAACAACGATGACGTCACAGCTATACCGCTCCGCACCAGGAAAGCGACCTCTAGCGTCGACCGTCGTGTCAGAACGGTCGCAACAAGTATCGGTTTCCGTAGCAGCCACCACAACACTGGCCCGGGGCTATGACGGGGTTGCTACATATTGGTCTTTTACAAATGACCGCTGCACAGTTGACTGAAAAATCACGAGAAACCGCTATCAGGGTGAAGGATCACGTGACTCTGTGGGGTTCACAATTAAAAGTTAATGGATGTAAACACACCGGTAATTGGTGCTTTTTTTTCAAATAACTTAAGAAAAAATCTTAAGAATTTCAAATTGTGCATAAAAGACGGTTTTTATGCTGCTTATGGCATTGTGATTTACGTCAGAACTACTTTATTTAATAAGCCTGTGTTGTTGGCCAAAAATCGATGTGTACAGCATTCATGTGCACGGTTATGCTTTACGCAACGTGAAATTTTGGCCCCGATTTCAGACGTATTCAAGCATTTATTCTTCAATCTTAAGATATCGGCACAGGAAGAACTTGATTGTATGCACTAAAGATTTTTGCAAATGTATTTCAATAACTTGAGATATTTGCAAAATTAAAGTTATTAACGGTGTGTTTACATTATGTCCAGCCCGTGTGTAAATCTTTGAAAACCCCGTTGATCCTGCAACCTGGTTATGCTGATATTAAAATAGGCCGCACAGAGTTGGTGAGAAATACCAAATCGTCGGAACTTTGTAGTTGGAATGCAATAGGGTAATCGGTTAACCTACCGAAACGATCAGTTAACCGGTTTATATTTTGGAAAAGGTTAACCTGATTTTTTAAATTATGCTTTTTTCATGCAATAAATTGAACTATTTTACTTTTTAAACGCGACATACTGCCAACTAACGCTGGCGTCTAGTCGGAACAACATGCAACGCCAACCACGGTTAGAAATAAGGTGTCAACACACACATTTATAAAGCAATAAATCAGTACCTTTGTGGTTACAAACAGGGGGTCCGTTTTCATAAGTTTTAAGTAGTACCTAAGTCGACGATTACTAATCGAGCCTAAATAGTAGAAGACATTGACACGCGAAGGCATTCTACTTGTGCTTACATTCTGTTGGCACCTGACAGCTACGACCACAGCCGTTGTCGCAGCACTATTGGTTGCCAGGGCAACTGTCATCAGAGCTGCAAAAATAGACGCATGCTCCGCCGCTATCAAATGGTGGGCAGAAACCGGGCTTTTCTGCAACAGTGTTACAAAGTGTCAAGAAATGTGTTAAAGGGACATACCGGTGTTGCACTGTCCCGTAAGAGTTGTCTCTACTGTTAATTGTATATTATGCTTCATAGTTTGTTGTACACATGTAGCTTGGGTATAAGTGAATAAACATGTAGCCACATACGCCTTACGTAATATTAATAACACCGGCTAGACAACAACAAACAGTAGCATATATCTGCAATTCACGGTAACGGTTCAAGGCAATAAAGAAATACGCAAAACATCTCAGCTCAGAATCCGACTCCCTGTGACGGCGGGGGCCATTAACCGGGCTTTTCTGTAATAACCGAGCATACGCACGTGACGTTAAGATTTGTAATATTTTGATGGGTTTTTCAATTTACAATCGTAAGTAAATACCGATCTGGACATCAATAACACGCAGTGGAATATTTTCATTATGCAAAAATGTAAAGTACCGGTATACTCTTCCGCGCCGCGAACTCTTTCTCGGCGCAGATGCGGATTGAGTGTGATTTGGTGAATAGTAGTACCTCGCACATCGATTTTCAAAACACCGCTATTAACCATAGTTGTCCTCGCGAACAACTGATAAAACTGTTGATGTTTTAACACAATCATTAAGAACAGAGCAGAATGTTTATTTATATTAACCTCAGTCAACGGCGGATTTATAGGGGCGGAAACGGCGCACGCACCTGTAACATATGCTAAGGTTTGACCTTTCTATCTCTGTGCATGTGACGTGATGTATTTGTGTAAATTTGCATTAAGTAAATTGCATAATTATGTTTCTGTAGTACGTAACATTCGCTAAAGTGCTAATTTGCCCTTAGCGATTCTCTTCGTTAAACATACAATAACAAATGATAGCAAAATGCCGTCTGCGCCAATGAGAGAAATGTTGTTTCTAAAAACAAAACGGATAAATATCAAAATATTTGTATGACTCATATAAAGAAAGTAGAATTGGTCCCAACTGTCGTGGGTCTAGTAAGTTAATTAGGTAGAAATTCCGGAACACACTCTGGGTCCATACATATGGCAGCCTCAGGCGCGGACGGACCTTTAAATTTCAGGACCTGGGTTATTCGACAACAAATTATGACATGCAAATATTTTTTTCTTAAAAAGCTCACCCAATAATTTAGGTAGTCTAGTGTCGTGTTATGAGTAACTATTAAAATATAAAAAGCGATTCTAAAGGAGAAATATCTAAAATGCTCAAACTGGCATTGCTCATGAACAGTGAATAATCCAGAACTGCTTAAATTGATCAAATGAATAAACGAAGCACATCAGCTTAGACAGGCAATGGTTTCATTCAGAAATATAAACAACGCTTCTTTAACGAAAGCACGTACNTCATCATCGTCACCACCACCATCATCATCACCATCACCATCATAATTATTGTTATGATTATTATTATTATTATTATTATTTCACTAACCTCTTCTACCGGTATATGGTTGAGCTCCAACGGCGACCAGGATCAACGCAACACAAAACAGCTTCATTTCTTCTAAAACAATCGACGCCGAAATATAACTATGTTTTTAATTACGAAACTGAGCACGTCTCTTCGTTGCGTGATGCGCGCGCTTAAAAACTGCCTTGACAACAAAGACGTAACGTGTACACTGTACGTCAACATTGCACAATTGCACATAAACCATAAAATGAAGAATGGTTATGTAAAAAATATTCGGTGAGTATTTAAAGAGGCTGTAATATTAAAGCAAAGTGGGACCATAGCACTGAAACGTCCACTTGTTGCCAATTCAAATGTCGTGTCAATTAACTTTTGTATGAGCTTTTGTATCGAAATGTATTTATCTTTAAACAAACTTCTTTTTTTTATTGTCATTGTATTATTTATAATTATACATTGAATGTGTATAGTTTCAGCAAATTCAACATCGTGCTTGGAGGGAATTTACAAAAGTCATAGATGTATCCCCTTTAATTAACATTTAAATAACATGAATGGAGAACAATAATGGTGTTGTCTAAATATGTTTTTGGAAACTTAAAACTCAAATTAACGACGTGCCGTGCTATTGTGGAAACACAATTGCGGTTGTTTCAATCAGAAACAAGAGTTATCATGTTGATGACATTTCTGTTTGAGTGCGAGTTTTATTTTGTATGTTATCACTGCAAACGTAATCATGAGACGATAACACGAGTAAATACATTAACCTAGACAACTTTATATGACGTTACTTTGAATAAGGCGATCTTTTAGTGAAAACTTGTCGTGCTCAATAAAGGGGTTAAATACAGAGATTATTACTGAGCGTATGCATTAATCACTAGTCATTCAATGCTTGCACTCATCCGTTCATTTATTCGTTCATATATCATCATACTTAGAGTGGAGACAGGCGCCGCCAAGATTTCCTTAAGCCCAATGAAAGGAAATGACGAGGACAAAACAACAGAATACAAAGCCGGATTGGTCGGGGTCCGGCATAACAACGACCGCGCACTCCACCGCCAATCTCCATGGTGGATGCGACAAGTTAGCTACTGGAGGTAATCCATTCATCAAGTTGGCGACAAATGAAACAACTATAGGAACATGGAACGCAAGAACACTCAATAAGTGTGGCAAGGTTCATAAACTGACGTACGAGCTGAAGCGCTACCGCTGGTTCATCATAGGACTAGCCGAGATTAGGTGGCTAGGATTCGGAGAAACATCAACAGACGAAGAGCATAAGATATGGTTCAGCGGTTAGGATTCTATACATCGCTACGGGGTTGCTTTTATCGTTAGGACTCATTCCCATCCGTTAATCAGCGAAACCTCACAACACCACCATCATCCTGGTCTTCGCACCAATGGCTGACTTTAAAGACGAGGAGATTGAACTGTTCTATGAAGAATTAGAGAGCATCGTAATCAAGGTCCCCAAGAAAGAAATCCTCATTGTCCAAGGTGACTGGAACGCCCAGGTTGGACCTGATGCATACCAAGACTGGTCAGGTACAGTAGGTAGATTTGGCTTAGGAGAGACCAACGACAGAGGTTTGAGACTTCTTGAGTTCGCCAGAAGCCACCAACTCACCCTGGCCAACGCGCTGCACCCACACAAACCGTCCAGAAAAGCGACCTGGCATGCTCCAAACGGGCAAGTACACAACCAGATCGATCCATACAGGCACCGCAACGGTTCAAGTCCAGCATCAACACGGCGAACACAAGAACGTTTCCCGGCGCAGACATTGACAGTGACCATGACTTAGTGCTCACCACCATCAAGCTGAAGTTAAAGAGCTAGCGCATCACGAAAAACCCTCGCGTTAGATTTGAATTGGATTGAAATATTCAGTGATGGCAGAGGTATTTCGAGCACAGATAGGTGGCAAGTTTGCAGCCCTGAACATCTTATACATTGACATCGACACCATAACCAACAACATCAAGTATGTCCTTCTGTCATCGGCCGAATAAGTGCTTGGGAAAGAGAGAAGGAAAAACAACCCATGGGTGACGACCAAAATCATGGATCTATGTGACAAACGAAGAGAGCTGATGCATGAGAAGTACACCAGCCTGGACACTAGGGAACATTACCAGAAAGCGAACAGGGAGGAAAGGAAGAAGATGAAAGAGGCCAATGAGGAATGGATTGATATACAATGTACCATCATCGACAAAGAGGTAACCGCAGGCAGCAGTTAGAAGGCCTACAGAACCCGCAATACTCGATAGGCGATGTAGGTATTCATCGCGCAGTTATCGAAACCAAACGATAAGCGATGTCATAATAGAGAACACATAAGAGAGATATCGGAACCACGTGATAGGCGCTGTCATTAAAGATTGCGTAGTAACACATAGGGGAGATATCGGAACCACTCGATAGACGATGTCGGTACACATAGCGAACATATCGGAACCACTCGAGTAGCGATGTCGAGACACATAGGGTAGTTATCGGATCCACTCAATAGGCGATAATGGGTTGCTCATGTGTGATATTTCAAAGCAGTTAGGGGATTTATTTTTAAGGCATGACATTGCAGTTTAAAGGCCCCATTTAAGTGAATGTGTTCATACTCTTACAAAAAAATAATAAATTTGCTCTAAGTTGTTTATTTTTTCTCTGACAACTTATCATATATTTAACAATTCAGCGAAATCTACATGATAAGTTGTTTTCCTTTAGGACAATTTATTTTAAGTTAAATTAATGACAACGCATCTATTCCAATTGTAACAAAAGCAATTTTAATGCATACACATATTTAGAATTTTATAATCGAAGACCGTTATTCGCATATTTCAACAACGATGACGTCACAGCTATACGCTCCGCACCTGGAAAGCGACCTCTAGCGTCGATTCCATTGTCATAACTGTCGGGTCTAGTATCGGGGTCCGTAGCAGATACCGCAACACTCGCTCGGGGGTCGGACGGGATTACTACAGGTTGGTCTTGGACATCTCACCGCTCTACAGTCGACTGAAATTCACGAGAAACTTCTGTGCATATACCAAGCAACGCTGCATAAACGTCCCTAAAATAGGCCACACCGATTTACAAATGTTCTTAGGAATCAAAAAACGCCGGAACTTCGCCGATATTTGGAAAAGAAGCCGCTATGCGAGAGTAAATTACTGCCATACTTTTAATTCTTTATTGTATTTATTATAAGACTGTCAATATCTTCCGTGCATTTATCCATTATAAAAATGCTGTAATTAATCAGGAACTGTATGAGTTTTACGATAATTTACTCATTTCATGTTCTTTAATAATTAGGGATGCAAAAGATTAAACTTAACGATCGGTTAACAAGTAACGTTCTCTAGAAAATGTCAACGTGAATGGAAGAAAATTATTGTATGGACTTTATCATCCTAAGATTTCTTTTTAGCACTCGACGTACTGCGTCAAAGTGGTAAATGAACGGGAACCGGTTATTGCTATATGAAGTGTATGAGTATCCTTTTGCATCGCTAGTAATGTGTCACAGTGAGTGGGCTCAACAGTAGGTGATATTAATGGAACGCAAAAAAAACTGCCTTTGGTTGGGAGAAACTGATACGTTTGGTTGGTAGCCATTATGCTGGGTCAACTTTACATTATGTTGGGTTAAGTTGACATTATGTTGGCGTTCCTTACGCGAAGAGATTCTACTTGTGCTCACCTGTGGTTGGCACCTGACAGCTATGACCACAGCCGTGGCTGCAGCACTTTTGGGTGTCAGGGCAACTGGTATCAGAGGTGCACAAGTCGACACAGGGTCCCACCAAGCCCCCACCTGGTGGGCAGAAACCGGGCTTGTCTGCAAAACACAGTGGCATATTCATGCAATAAATTAAACGGTTCCAGGCAATAAACATATACGCACAACAACTTAGCGCAATGCCCGACTTTCTGTTTCGATGGGCAGTAACCGGGCTTGTCTGCAACAAACAGTGGCATATTCATGAAATTCACCTGAACGGTTCCATTCAATAAACAAATACGCGAAACAACTCAGCGCGATGCCCGACTCCCGTTTTCGATGGGCAGTAACAGGGCTTTTCTGTAATGACAGAGTCAACTCACGCAACGCATGATAAACCTGATCTATAATCAACACTTACCTATTATTCTCTATGTGTTTCAACGATATTAGTAACGTCAATACAACGTATTATTTCCGTAAAGGTATTTGTTATGTAAACTTCGTTTCTGCTAAATAACCTAGGTTTACTGTTCATATGATGTAAGTTTTAAACATCAATGCCATTGTATTTTGAAAATGAGCAGATATATGCCCATATCTCACACGAACTTTAGATTAACAAGAAATCATAATTTAATTTACAATGTGCGTGCAACGAAAGAGAAAATTGAAGATCATTAATCTATAATTTCACATGTTATGATATAGCCAATTATGCTAGCCAATTATCCATACCTTCACACAAAATCAGAGTGCAAACTACTGAACCATTCTGACATTGACAGCCATTACAATCGATATTGAACGATTCACCATCCCGGTATGTCTTGCCATTTGCTACACACGGCTGTCCTATACCTTAAACGAAATATTTTAACGTTTGAACTGTTATCAGAACACACACGGATGCATGTACAACTCGTTTAACAGCCAAACATAAACGCCCACACAAACTTCACAAAAGGGAAACCTCGTACAGGAAAATGTGATTGTGATTAGTAAACACCTAATATACAGGAACATACAGTCTTTTGTCAGCCCCCTACTCCAACAATTATTTTGTATCACACATTTATATTGTACAGGAATGCATCAATATGTTTGTGTTGTTTTGATACTATGTTCCTAGTACATTGGTATAAGACAATAATTTGAAATAAGTCTACCGAAAAATAGTTTAATGCATTCAAGATGGGATTGTTCTAAGAGCGTAGAAACGTAACATATACCGTTTTGCTGATGTTTTGATTATATTTTGGGTCGGACATATTTATGGATCAGATATTTAATTACTGCTATACGTCTTAAAACATGTATATGCTATTCATAGCTCCTGTCGAAATGGTTATGATAATTTTAGTGTACTTTACATGATTCAATTGCTGTGTTCCATGGTATCAGGTTATAACAAAACCAATACTATCACTGTTTAAGTTCCTACCAACTGGATCGGTGCACGACACACGACATCCGTTGCTACAGCACTTCTGGTTTCCAGGACAAGTATTGTCACCTTGACATTCTACTAGACAGATGGTGATAGCGTCTGGGTCTCCTGGTGGGCAGAAACCGGGCTTGTCTGCAATAAACAGTGGCATATGTATGCAATTAACATAATTAAACGGTTCCATTCAATAAACAGATACGCAAAACAACTCAGCACAATGCCCGAATCCCTGTTTCGATGGGCAGTAACCGGGCTTTTCTGTAACAGACAGACAGACAAACAGAAAGACATACAGTTTATTCAGACTTATACAAATGTACATCGTCTCCATCCATAAATACACGCATAATTCTCTGTCACGCAACTAGGTATAACAACATAACATTACATAACAAATACCGGTAATAGTCATTTAATAATACAAATACAAATAAAAACAATCGATGGTACGAACACGTAGGTTCTATCAAGGCGTTACTGAAGTTTATTGAGCAGTATTATTAAGAATCGCATTTCTTATAACAAAACCTTATTTGATAAATTTACACACATTATAAATTATTGATTCGTCAAATGAAACTAGTAACACGTGGAATTAATAAACAGATGGGTTGACATAAAAAGTACGTCTAATATTATTTTTTCTGAACTCAGTGTAACAGCGGCATATACATATAAAATATTGTCCATCTTCTAAATCAAAGTCATTAAAACATAATAACGTTCATTTCATGGAATGTTATTCTGAGCGTATCTGCCAGTTTGAATTCTCAAAGGGTATGCAGAGAATCTTAATCTTACATAAGCGCAGTCGTCTATGAAGTTAGTCTAAATATTCTTCAAATTCCAAAGAGGTTTGAAAACTTTATAAATATCTTATACAGAACTATTATTTATGTTACAATACCATTCTTGTTAAAAATTGTCAACAAGTCTACATTTAAATTCGCTAATAAAACCATTAACAATCACTGATAGTGTTATGATTATGATTATGATTATTATTATTTGTTTATTTTTATTATTATTTTTGTTCTTATTATTATTATTATTTGTTTATTATTATTATTATTATTATTATTATTAAAATTATTAGTATTATTATTATTATTATTATTATTATTATTATTATTATTACTATTATTTCACTTACTTGTTGGATATGGAACGGCTCCAACGACGACCAGAATCAACGCAAAGCACAACAACTTCATGTCTGCTCAAACAATCCACGCCGAAATATAACTCTATTTATTCAATTATGAATCTGTGCATGGCCTTTCATTGCGTGATGCGCGCGCTTAAATACCGTCTTGACAACAAAGACGTGTTGTGTGCGTTGCACGTCAACATTGCACAATTGCACATAAATTATAAAATGAAGAATGATGATGTACAAATTATTCGGTAAGTATTTAAAGAGGCTTTAATCTTAAAGCGAAGAGAGAACAAAGCACTGAATCGTACACTTGTTGCATATTTAAACGTCGTGTCAATTAACGCCTTTTAGAGATTTTGTATTGAAATATATTTTCTTAATCCTGTAGCAAACTTTGTTTATTATTTTCATCGAATTATTTATAATAATGAGTGGGTATGTTTTCAGCAAATTCAACGTTGCGCATGGAGTGAATATAAAAATGTTGTAGACGTATCCCCTTTAAATGAACAGTTTAAGAAATGAATGGAGAACAATAATTATATTTTCTTAATCTGTTTTGTGACAGTTAAAACACAAATTAACGACGTGTTTTTCGTGGAAACGCAATTGCGGTTGTTTCAACTAAAATATAATAACATGATTTCCTCGTAGTGTTGACGCAGTTGTACAAAACAAGATATATCATTTTGATGACATTTCTGTTTAAGTGCAAGTTTTATTTCATATGTTGTTATTGTAAACATAGTTGAAACAACGACACGAGGAAAGCAAACGTCGTGCTTGAAGAGAATATAAAAATGTTATTGACGTATCCGCGTTAAATGAACAGTTTAAGAAATGAATGGAGAACAATAATTACATTTTCTTAATTTGTTTTGTGACGTTTAAACCTCAAAATTACGACGTGTCTTTTGTGGAACAATTGCGGTTGTTTCAACTAAAATATTATAGCAGGATTTCCTCGTAATGTTTATGCAGTTGTTCAGGAGATATATCATGTTGATGACATTTCTGTTTAAGTGCGAGTTTTATTTCATATGTTGTAATTGTATACATAGTTGAGACAACGACACGAGGAAAGCCATTAAAATTAGACAACTTTATATGACGTCACTTTAAACAAGGCCATTTTATATTGAAATGAAAAAGTCCCATGCTCAATAAATTTATAAATAAAAGTAAGAAATTATTACTGAGCGTATTCACTTATCATAATGCGTTCAATTCATGCATTCATTTATTCGTTTAAATATCATCATTCGTTCGCTTATATGATTTCATTGTAAATGCTAGTAAATAGATGGATAAATACATTTCTGCATCACCCATTTCAGTTTGTTTATCCATATGTTTACCTTTATCATGCGTTCATTCAGACATTCATGTATCCAGTCAGTCAGCCGGCCAGCAAGCCTCAAGTCTCAAACGTCTTGAATATACGTCTATATAAGGGCTTATTAATATTTTAGGATACATTAAATAACCACAAAAATCATGGGTGCGATCGCTAAATCGCTTGTAAACCAGAAGAGAAAAGGAACCCCACAGAAATAGGCACTACATTTAGTGGAATGTAACCTTCTACCAACATGATAAAGCGTTTGCAAGACCGTGACTTTTGACATTCGCGAAGATCGTCAGGAAATCAAAGAAGTATGCCAATTGTAAGTAGAGCCTGGATAAATTGCATTGTTTAACGATTTCTTTGTGTATTATCAAGACATGTTTTCAGTTTGATTCGCATATCAATCTGTTTATCCTGTCACTCGAACAATGGTACAAGTGGAATTACAATTCGGACGTAAATGGTTCGGACATATGTTGTCGGCATAATGGAATTCTGGTTAAATATATGGAAGTAAAATAACGAATATATTGCTTAGCTTTTTTCAATTAATTGATACTTGCAAATATTCTGAAATGGTGTTCTGTTGATATAAAATGTATAAAAAAAGGTAATGATGCAACTGATCATAATCACAGACTCTAGATGAAACGGATAAGAAACGGGACTGTTAAGGCAAATATCTTGTCGAAACTAAGTCACGTGACTGTGTCGTAACTATTGATCTTTTATCGAAGCGCAGAGGTTTTACATTTGATGTACCCACTTACGTCTTTTGTTAAATTATAGTTTCATTTCTCGGCCGATCTTGACAAATTATATATCATTAGAAAGCTTACGTTACGTAGTTTTCAGATATATAAATATATATTAAGTTTTTCTCCTTATTACGGCAGCCCGGCGAGTTATAACTTTAACTTTTGCAAATATCATACCGTTTTGGAGTTTAAGAATCTAGATTCACGGTTGACATGTTCGTACTTTATACCGATTTGTAGCGTTTATATTTGGAATTCAGTTTTCATTTTATTTAAAGTATGCAAAGCCCAAAAATATCAAGAGGGTCCGCTATATATGCTGTCTCATCATAAAATTAACATCCTTTCTGTGTTATAAACAAGAGCTGAAATCGTTAATTTATTAAGATTCATTAATAATTAGCTTTATTGATATGTTTCGTAAACAAAATATTTCAATATTCCAAAAAAAAAATAATAATCATGGCAAAGGAAATTTAAAGGCCGATATCTAAACAAAAGCATAATCGCCAAGACCGTAGCATCAGTTCAGTGCTTTAGGAACGCGTGCTACTTTCTTCTGCCTTCATTCCTTAATTACTTTCGTTTTTAAACCATTTTTTTTCTATCGTATACAGAATTCTATTCTCCTAAGCAAGATGTAATTTTTAAAACTGAACTCCAAATATAAACACTACAAATCGGTATAAAGTACGAACATGTCAACCGTAAATCTAGATTCTAAAACTCCAAAACGGTATGATATTTGCAAAATTTTACAGTCCAGGCTTTTTTTTCCTGACTTTGTGAAGCGGCCCTGGCCCCCTCACTTTGTGAAAAAATAAGTCGCAAACTTTTCAAAATTGTGAAAAATTGAGTCGCAAACTATTCAAAATTGTGAAAAATTGAGTCGCAAACTTATTAAAATTGTGAAAAACCGAGTCGTGAAATTGTTAAAATTGTGACGGCCCATTTTGTAAAAATTCATGGCCATGTTAGGTTTGTGAATTGTCCCTATCAAAATTGTGAAATGTCCTTCCAGGGCCACTCGCAAAGAAGGAAAAAAAGCCCTGCTGAGTCAGTAAGGGTCAAATACTCGATTCATCTCCTATCAATATACACTCCGTCTCATAATGTATAAAAAGTATTGATGCGACTTGCAGTCAATATTTCAAACAATAAACAACAGCTGACATTGCTCAACCTAATTATACTGTTAACACATCACGGAAAGCAAGGCTGTTGGCATTGATCATACATATTTTCAATTATTATCACAGGGAAACCTCACATTTTTATTATAGAGACCTGTTTGCAGATTTTCCTTTTTTAAAACCCGTCTGCGAAACTAACTTTTTTTGTCTTCATAGCCAATGTGGCTATGAAACTTTGAAAATGTCAAAGCCAGAGGAAATTTTTCATAGCCAGAAATAAAATGAATTAATTTACAGTGACATTATCATGAAAGGACAGGGATAGAACAAGACGTTGGAGCTTTCAGTGTAGACATTGTTGACCTTAGCCAATCTCCATGCAGACATTTGACTGTAACCAGCATAGCTGGATCAAATATATGTATGTGAGAGAAAGGAACGACAACTCTGCATACAGATTGGACCTTAGCAGAATGATAAAAGTGTATTTCTCAGCAGCAAGTATTTACCAGTAAAAATACAAAGCCAGTGCTCACGGGTAGCGATCCTAATCATATGAATGTTAAACACTGTTACAGTGATTTCGTAATTTCAAAGCTATCAATAACACACATTCAACTGTTTTACTTTATTTATAAAAACCCTCGCACTATTATTTCATTTTTCGGCGTAGAATGCAAGTTCAGTTTACCAAAAGTAAAACAACATTTTAAATACGGGGGCCAGACTTTACACTCTCTTTAACATCTTAGGGTGATCAATTATGATAGAAAACTGAGGGAAGTAACCAAGCGGTGTCATTGTAAGAATTTACACCTGGAATGCGTAAATTGATTATTTATTGGTATATTTTCTCAGATTTTTTTTTCATGGCAGTTCAGGCGATCTATATTCAATTTTTCTATCGCCAGAGACAAGATTTCATCGCATTGGCGATCAGGCGAATTTAATTTTGCAGACTGTTAAAACATAACATTAAATGAATTTACCAACAACACTGTAATATTTGAAATAGTTTAAATAATTGTAATAATTAGATAGATATAGATAGATAGATAATTATAAAACAAGGGAAAATGATTAAAAAAAAAATGCCTGTCCTTGGGTACCAATCCGACACCTTTAGAAGCAAAGTTATGTAAGCAAGGACAACCCTACTTTACCATTTATTATGCACAGATTTATACCCCATAATTTCAATTTTAAAAGTTGGTGTGCGTTAAACATTTGTACAACCGATTGTGCAATAGTAAAAAGGCACCCGATTTTACCATTTTCTTTATTTGAAAACTTTGTTCCTCCATTTTGGCATTAAAAAAATCTTAAATAAGAACTAAGATTAAGTACTGTAATAATCTTGCACTTTCAGCTGACAGCTGTCAGGGTGGGGGCGGTCATAGGAGCTGCTGTTGTTCCATCAGCGGCTGTGTACGCATCCTACACTCAGCAAGTGTCTACCACTGGCAAAATGGTGAAAATTTCGGAGGTATGTTTTGGGAATGTGGCCGGGGTCTTCCGGATTTAGAAAAATCACATCTTTTTTACTTAAATTAGGAAATTGGTGTTGTGTTGTTCTTTTTTTGCTTACAAAACTTTATTATTGAGAATAAAAGTGTTATCAATATTATATTTACTCTGGTTCAACTTATAGAGCTGAATAGGGCAGTGAACTAAATGTTGCAATCTATTTAAAAAAAGTTTTTATGCCCCCTTTAAAAAAAAAGGNAAAAAAAAAAAAAATCAAAGCGGCGCATTAGGGGGCATTGTGTTTCTGACAAACACAACTCTTGTTTTCACTTTCTGATTTTTTGAAATTTTGCCCAATTCTTGCATGTTTTTCAGTTACCAATATACGAAGTGCCCAAACCGGCATCCATAACATTGGTACCAGAGGAGATAGGCATGCTGCGCAGTGGTATCTCCTCTGTAAGAACAGCGGTATGGGGCTGGCTGGATTCACAGAAGGTATTTATTTTATATATTTAGAAATAGAAATAATAAACAAAGTTTAAATGTCTGACTTAATACATGCCAGAATTTTTCAGGTCAAAAAAGGGACAGTCCATATTGAATTTAACATGAGCCGCGCACTGAGAAAACAAGGCTTCATGCATGTGTGGAAAGTGTTGTCCCAGATTAGCCTGTGCAGTCTGCACAGGCTAATCAGGGATCATGGATGACACTTTCTGCTTATTGATTTTTTTTTATGGAAGTATATCTATATATTTTGAACAAAAATCCAGTCTAGGTGGAAAGTGTTGTCCCGATTAGCCTGTGCAGATTGCACAGGGTAATCTGGGGCAACGCTTTAAGCACCTGCATTAAGCCCATTTTTCCCAGAGGGCAGCTCATACTGATTATTTAGAGATTGAAATAAAGGAAGTTTTACTATCTAACATGTACGTGTAGTTGATATTACCCTTTGATATTATTTTTTTCCTGTAATTCAAACTATTTTAAAGAATTACGTGTATATTAAATGAGTTTTCCCAAATCAGTGGACTTTTTGAGGGAAAAATTCCCAATCCCGAAATTGCATTTTCCCCAAAAGGCCAAGAAAAGGCCTGAACTAAATTGCAAAAGGTCTTTTTTGATCATGCATCTTGTGTGCCATAAATGTTAAGGAGAGAAACTGAATTTCTATTTGAGCTGTGCTCTGATAAAACGGGGCTTAATGCATAACGTTTCACGTGATATTAGCCTGTGCAGTCAGCATTTTCTGCTTTTATGAATTTGTTTGTTTAAAGGAAATTTCTTCTTAGCGAAAATAAAGTTTTTTTAAGGAAGTTTCTTCTTAGCGAAAATAAAGTTTATGCAGAAAGTGTCGTCCCTGATTAGCCTGTGTGGACTGTACAGGCCAATCTGGGACGATACTTAACACATGTTCATAAAGCCCCATTTTCCCAGAGTGCTGCTCTTATGAAGTTTTGTTGCTGTTTCAGGAAACCACAGACAAAATAAAGGAGAAAATGGATATTGGAAAGGCACACACTGAATGTAAGAATGCTAATTTAATTATGCACGTCTTCACAGTATAAATATATATGAGTCTGTCCGCACAGGCTAATCAGGGATGACACTTTGGGCATTCATGGATTTTTTTGTTAATCTCAGGCATATCCGGGATGACACTTTACACATATGCAGTAAGCCCAGTTTTCTCTGAGGTAGGCTCATATATTGAACAGTATGCATGGTAACAGTATTATCTGGGTCGCCGTGGTGTAGTGGATATGGTGTCCGCCTAGCGATCAGGAAGTCATGGGTTCGAACCCCACTGGGAGCGTTCCTTTGATATCCCCCAGAGACACCAAGTACTGGTTATAGTCCCAGGAAACGGACTCGAGAGCGTTTATATAAGTATACGGCTTTCGATGCAATCGAGCTTAAATAAATAGGTTTAAACTAACAGTATTATCATTAATAAACAAATTCTGGAAAATCAAATGCCAGGAGATTTTTGTCATTGTTATGAATGTCATAAAATGTAAAACAACAATATCACATTTCTTAACAACATTAAAAGAAAATGTAAATGTGTTTTATTACTAGTAACATTAACTACCTTTCTTTATAAAACTGGTCAACGTTTCTAGACGGGATATCCAAACTGAAGGGAGATAACAGTGTGAATGTTAATAAAATAAAACAAGAAAATGCTTGTTAAAACGCATAGAAATAAAACATAAATGGTACTTATAACATATAAAACCTGCTTTTATAAAACTTGTACTGGTACATGTTTCTAGACACGATATCCAAACTGAAGGGAGATGACGGTGTGAACGTACCCAAGATATCTGTCGTAGCAGCCTCAGGTCTGGCCGGCATCCTTCTGGGATACAGGAGTAAGTAACATTGCTATCAAATTATTGGTTTATAGCGGTAAACTTCACCAAACGTTTGCATAATCCAATCAATTAACTGTAAATCCTTGAACAAACAACTGAAAGATTTTGAAGTGAACAAAATTGAGATTGTATAGTGTAAATCAATAGACTTGTTTTTTTAAAGATGAGGAGGTCTGAGTTATATTTTATATTTCAATAACTTTATTTTAGTCCTTTAATCATAATTTCATTTATTAATTCACAGCCTTTCTTTAACTTTTCCAATTCATGTATGTTTTTTTTTCACATTTTTGTGCAATGAACCCATATGAAATACATCAAGCGACTTTATGGGCTACTTTTTGCATAACTATTCATAAAATACATTAAATGATTTACATTTCAGTCTTACCAGGTAATTGGAGTTTGCAATAACAACTGGAGTGATTAAAATGTGATTAATATGTGACAAACTAAACATGATCTTTTTTAACTGGGCTTAATTTTGAATAATTGAAATATTTTAATTGTGTGAGCATATTATATGTACCGGTATGTTCTTTTCTGTTAACTAATATGGTACTATTGTGATATTGTTATTGGACAAATCTATCTTTCTGCCATTCTGTCCGTCTGTCTGTCTTTCTGAAGATGAAGCCACAGACTTCTGTCTTCTGGTTATTTATCAGTTATTTCAAATAATGGAATTTAAACAACTGAGATCATAATCCACAAAATGTCTGGAGTATATTATAACATTTTATATCCCCTGCCAAAGACGTTGTCTGTCTGTCCGTCATTCCGTCTGTCACAAAATTTTGAAATTGGCGGGGTTATCAGTTCAACAAATTTGCTTGTTTATTATTTATATTAGTGTCAGAAGAAAAAAGGAAAGGCCAAAGGAAAGATTTAGTGCTCATGGGGAGCTTCTAGGAAACTGTGTTGTCAGTCATCGGTCTCTTGTTAACTTTTTAACTAACAACTTCTCCTCCTTAACCTCCGGGCAGATTTAAACGAAACGCAGGAATTATCCTCTGATGACTCTCTTTCAAAGTTTTGGTCTGTTGCATATGTAGTTCCTCCCCGCCTGCCCTGGTTACTTTTTTTTCTTATATGAATACAATGAAAACTTTTATTATCTTCTCTCTGAAACCACAAAGCTCAGAGGCCTGTACAATTGTTCAGCAGTTCTTTACCAAGTTGTTTTATATCTTGCTCCTTGGGTCTAAACTTGCCATGCCCAGGGGTCACAAGATTTATTTAGACTTATATAGTGAATAACTTTTAAAATCTTCTTGGAAACTGCAAGGGTCATGGATTTTATACCATGTTTGGTTTGTTACATCATATGGTGGTCCTCTACAAAGTTTTTCAATTCATGCCCTTTGGCGTCAAGACTGGCCCTGCTCTGGGGGTTTACTAGTATTTTATATGCTAAGAGTGTTCTTATACTGTCTCAGACCATATCAAATCTGTGTCATATAGAGTAAAACAACATAGATAAAACCACATTTATTACATAAATATCACAAAGTCTGAACATAACAGTTTTACCTACATGTCTCAAGTGAGCAAAATAGGGCATTTAAGCCCTCTTCTATAACCTTTAATTACTATCACCCGCAAAAAAGTCTCCTGCATTGAATTACATAATTTTCTGATATTCGTTTCAGGCAGTGTTGTGAAGAAAATAGGTATCAGTACGTTTGCAATGCTTACTGCGGCTGCGTTGTGCTATCCCAACGAGACTGTCGATTTAACGAAAGAGAGTTTCAATAAAGTCAAGACTTCCATCACAGGTGCCATGGGGTAAGTGAGCTCAGGCGAAGTGAAATTGGCTATATCATATGTAACCAGCATAAGGCCAGAACAACCCGCGAGTAACTTGCAGTCTGTTGAGGTTTTATGCTGTTTGCTGCTCCTCTGTATATATTTTGGTTGGAAATGAAGGCTTCAAAACTTGAATCTAGGAAGAAAGGTCTTAAATTTAATGTGATTTTCTAAGGGACTCCAAACGCTTCCAAGTGCGTTTCTAAATGTTAACGGGTAAAATGTCAAACTTCCCTGCTGAACATCTAAATAATTTTAAAAGTGAAAATTTTGTCTTCTCGAGTATTAACCCATTTATGCCTAGCGTCTAGAAAAAAGGCCTTGGCAAACAGCGTAGACCCAGATGAGACGCCGCATGATGCGGCGTCTCATCAGGGTCTGAGCTGTTTGCTTAAAGAAATTTTTCTGTAAGAAATATTCTAAATATAGAAATAAATATACTAGACATCCCTAATTTTGGAAATAAATTGATCCAATTTAGAAGGATGTGAGAGTCCACTAGGCATAAATGGGTCAAGTTATAGGCATCTTATAAATAACATACAGTTTTTATTAACTGGCATACTTTGTTTTAAATAAATTTGGTTATGTTATTGCAGTTTATGGTTGTTCTAAAATCGTTACATGAAACTTAACACAATGAGGGCTACTAGAGTAGATATCTTGCAAGGAACAAAGGCCAAGCTTAAAAAATGTTTGTTTGCTATTGCCCACCCAGGGTTACTGGTATTGAGTAGGTAGGTAGGCATTTTTGGGGAAAACAAAGTTGAATTGTCAAGTTTTTGAATTTTTTAAGTATTGTCTTTTACATACAGGACAATATGAGCCTCGTCTTGGGAAAACTGGGATTAATGCATGTGCGTAAAGTGTTGTCCGAGACTAGTTTGTGGAGTCTACACAGGCCAATCAGGGACGACACTTTCCGCTTTTATGTGATTTGTCATTTAAAGAATAAAATCCAGTTTAGACAGAAAGTGTCGTCGCTGATTAGCCTGTGCAGACATGCATTAAACCCAGTTTCCCAGAACAAAGCGCCTATATTTTCAAATGACCATTTATAAGCGGCTGTGTAGCTGATATAGTTTATTAACCCAAAGGATAATGACGTAAAAGTGAAATGAATGAACAACTTATTTTACTTTCTCAAATAATTTTTATTAATTTTTATGCCCCCTTCTTCGAAGAAGAGGGGGTATATTGTTTTTGGCCTGTCTGTCTGTCATTCTGTTTGTCTGTCCAAAACTTTAAGGTCAAAATATGGAACTTTAAGGTCAAAATATGGAACTTTAAGGTCAACATTTGGAAATTTTATTTCAAAGCGGTGCAGTAGGGGGCATTGTGTTTCTGACAAACACATCTCTTGTTTTTTTTTAAAGGTCTGATTTTTACCAAAAAAGATTTGAGTAGGGACAAGTATGTTGGTAGGTTTGTTATGGAAAACAAAGATATTTTTCTTGTCAGCCAAACTATTCGAATTACCAGCAGTCTGTGGTATTGAGAGTTGATATTTTTTAACCAACTTCTGAAGTTTAAACTTATTTTTTCACAAGACACAAGCGAAAATTCATAATGATGCATACACAAAAGATAGTATTTTTCATGGATTTTATAAAGACCAGCATCTATACATTTCTATAAATTCCCATTTCTGTTTAAGGTCCAGTGAAAAGAAGGATGAATCGTAGCAGAAAGAACCGATTGGGATCAACCATTTTGAGAGACAATTTGTGATTTTCTTATTATTTGTTATATCTATGACTGAATAACACTGCTTGGTGCATTTATAATTTATGGATTACAGTTTAGCTCAAATATACAAAGTAGGATCCTTCTTATTTAGATATGCCAAATATTAGCTTCATATGTATTTTAACTACATGTACATGGATGCAAACAATGATGAACTTAAGAAATAAATAAGCCACCAATAAATAGATATCTGTGTAAACCAGCTAAAGCACATGCACTGAAAAACTGTTGCCATATATCGAAATGTTTTGACATAGTTAAAATAGGGGTAGACATAGCCCATGGTTAGTGTGTCAGATAGTGTTAATGTGCATCATGAATGTTGATGTTAGATTATTGAATTTCTGTGTAGAAAAAAAATAACGTCTGTTGACATACATATTATGAGAATGTATACAAAGCCATGCACATTAGAAAATAAAGAAAAAACTCGAGCAATGATTTTGTCCATTTTTATTTAAAAATAATGTCCAACATACATAATACTTTGTAAAATAAAACTTCATTTTTTATTGTTATTTTATGTTTAATATAATAATAACAATAACAACAACACCATATTAAACAACTAAAACCATAACAACATTAAACAACAATTACTTAATGGGACTTTGGCTAAAAGGACTAGACTTCATAATGATTCTAATACCTCTTACTATAGATGTAAATTTGCTTGAATAAAATATTGAAAAACCTCATGCGATGGCATCACATTTCTCATAAACCCCTTCTGTGCAAAAGCACGCTTTAATGATGATGATGATGGCATCACAACACTGTTTTTGTACATAAAAGGTCCCATTCACGCATACATTTGCATGAATCACACATAAACATTTTCGTTTATTGAAAGTTTCTTCTAAGCAAAAATCCAGTCTATGCGGAAAGTGTTGCATGACACTTTATGCACATGCATAAAGCCCAGTTTTCCCAGAACAGGAATCCTATTCAATTTAATATGCACACTTGCATATCACATGTTTGGCATTAAATCAAAACAAAAGAACATGGTGTTAGTTATTTTCAAAAGAACACTTGGAAATATTTGTGACTGACAATAACAAAAAAATATTTTACAATACTGTGCTCTTAATAGAGCAAAATTTAAACTATTTTCAAAAAGTGATTGGTCTAGATTAACTGCACCCGGTACTTTAAAAGCATTCATGGCAGTTTTGGTGAGNATCACGAGATTCTAGAGTGATCACCATGGTACATCACGAGATTCTAGAGTGATCACCATGGCACATCACGAGATTCTAGAGTGATCAACATGGTACATCACGATATTCTAGAGTGATCACCATGGTGCATCACGAGATTCTAGAGTGATCTCCAGTGTACATCACGAGATTCTAGAGAGATCACCATGGTACATCACGAGATTCTAGAGTGATCACCATCGTACATCACGAGATTCTAGAGTGATCACCATGGTACATCACAAGATTCTAGAGTGATCCCCAGTGTACATCACGAGATTTTTTTTAAAGGGTAATGATCTCTGATAGACTAATGTTGTTTATATCTTGACTCTTTATGATGCAAGTATTAGTAAGTGTATTTTCAATTAAAATGTACTTGAAATATATATAAAACGATAAATGTTCAAGCAATAAAAGATTGTTTTAATTGTATGTCGTAAAAATAACAGTACCCCACCCACTTCTATAATAACATACCTGAAACGTTGTACATACCTGAATTCAGTCAAAAATATTAAAGTTGAAACTTTAATTTTGACATTATGTATATTGTTATGATAATGTCCACTACAAAATGGAGTTAACATTATTATATTACATAAGAAAAGGTCATTTGAAGGCACATTGTAGACATGTTGGACGCCATTTTGGACGCCCTAATGGATTTTCAAGTTGATAAAACAAACAATAAGTGCAAACATGTTATTGTTGTGACATTATGTGAATGAAGGCAACAATTTCCACAATAAAATACTGTAAATTGTTTAAATAATTTAGAAAAAAGGCTTTTTTATGTAAATGGCCGCCATTTTGGACGCCATTTTGGATGCCATATTGGTTATTTTAGTATAAAAACAAGCGATTTGTTAAATTATGCTAATATATCCTTATTTCAAAAGATTTAGGCACAAAAAGAGTTACACTTTAAAAAAAAATAATCTAATAAGTGCTCATAGTACCCCTGATCTTAACTTACGGCGGCAATCTTGGACGCCATCTTGGATTCTGAGGTTTTTCGGATGGGAATTTTCGGGAACTTTGTGATTTCAGAATCTACAAGCTATAACCTTTCAGAAAATATAAGTTTCAAATCTGTTCCAATTTTGTCTGGGTGTGATCATTGCCAAAACAATACGAAACGACACACAAGGACTTTTACAACAATCACACCAATCACAAATGTAAATTTTAAAACGGGACTTATTTGGTGAAACATATGTTATATTAATACAGGAATAATAAAACCCCTGAAGCGGACAGCACAGGTTAATCTAGGACGAACCTTTACGCACATGCATTAAGTCCATTTTTCATATATGACCTGAAGCACACAATATGCTAAGCAATTGTTATCTTTTGCGTTTTCTGGCCGAATATGTTGTTAGTATCCACGTCGATTGATTTAGTAATGACTGATGCTTTTATTTTAGAGAAAAAAAATCATTACAGCTTACCGGGAATATACCTTGATTAATGTATCCTTGTTCTAAGAAAACGAGGCTTAATGCATGTGCGCAAAGTGTCGGCCCAGATTTGCCTGTGCAGTCTGCAGAAGCCAATCAGGCAGAAACTTTGCACCTAAATTTGATTTTCCCTAAAAAGAGACTTCCTTGAAAGCACAAATACCATAAAATCTTAAAGTTTCGTCACTGATTAGCCTGTGCAGACTGCATTAAGCCTCTTATTCGTTTGTAGCGAGGCTCAACTGCAAAGTCACATTTTACTAAAGCACAAAGCATGCAACGCGAGTGTTATCTTTTGCGTTTTCTGTCCAAGTATGTTGGTAATATCCACGTCTATTGATTTAGCAATGTTGAATGATCTTATTTGAGAAAAAGAGTTATTATGACTGCTAGCCTGTGATATACCTTTTTGTTATTTATGTACCATATCATTATATTCAATCGCCTTTTATACAAAACAAATAGTGCCGTCCCTGATTAGTCTGTGCACAGGCTAATCTGGGACGACAATTGACGCTTATGCATCAAACCCCCTTTTCACAGAGCGAGGTTCATATGTTTGAGATAAATAGCGTTAAAACATCTAAACAAAAAACTAAAATAAAATTTAAAAAAAAGGAAAATGTCGTCCCTACAGCCGTGTTTAAACAGCGTTAGGGTTTATCAACTGTCGATATATTTATTTGTTGCAATAATTGATAATATTCTCAATTGATCATTGTTTCCAGCTCCTGTGATATTTTCTGAACACTTCTGTGATTATTAGTTGGATCTCATTTGAACGGTGATATAAATATTTTATTTCAATAAATAATTATTTTGCTATGCACATAGGTATGTTTAAGGTCTGCCTCTTTTTGTCATGCCACAAATACTAAGGACCACAATGGAAATAAGGGATTGCTCTTGTTTGTCTTATCCTTGGTGTTGGTGAGCATGTCATAGTTTATTGTACATGATGTAGTATTTAATAATTGCTTATTATTTTATTCTATGTTATGTTGTGAACTATGTATATGCTCCCTATGCCAAAATAAAGCTATCTATCTATAACTGCGTTCGGATTATCATGGTAAAGCTCGTTTATCAATAAAGAATGCATTGGTTTCAATTAATTGTTAATATTAAAATGTATTATTTATAATGGAACTATGTTCTTGGCCATTTTCGCAGGTGGTGTACTTGGTGCACTTTGGAGTGATCTAAATAACGATCGCACAGCGAGGATTGAACCTGAGACATACCGATCGATAGGCGGCATCCATGTGAGTTAAAGGAAGCCGATACGCAATATCAGTGACACTGATTGATTGATTGATTTTTATTCAGGTTTTAAAACACATAATATACAAGTTATCATTCAAAATGACATAACAATTTTAAATAAAAGCATTTGTGAGATTGCTTCTGATCAAAAACCTATGGTATAAAAACTGCCATAAAATAATATAAAATATGATTCGACAAAGAAAATGAACACAAAAGTGAAACAATATAAAATAGTCTTTAGAGCGTATCACCTCAAATTAGATTTGAAGGGAACAGATCAGCAACTGCCTCACACTTAAAAATAGGATTTAATGTTACTATAATGGAATATAATATATTGCTTGATTATCACAGTTAAACATGTCACATATATTTGTTATCACAGATTTTCAGCACAGACTAGTAATTTGATATATTATAGAAACAAATTCACAACTTTAGGGAAAACTTAGTATG
>VMBQ01001001.1:142172-168252 GCA_007657795.1 Dreissena rostriformis | reverse complement strand
GTAGTAGTAGTAGTAGTAGTAGTAGTAGTAGTAGTAGTAGTAGTAGTAGTAGTAGTAGTAGTAGTAGTAGTAGTAGTAGTAGTAGTAGTAGTAGTAGTAGTAGTAGCAATAGTAGTAGTAGTAGAAGTAGTAGTAGTAGTAGTAGTAGTAGATGAGATGATCAGATGGTAGCGTTTGAAATGATGAAATTATTATGTTCCCTGTTCATCATACTTGTTGAAGTGCACAAACAAATTATGTGGCACATAGGTTTTATGACAAGTATATTTACATGAAGTGTAAAGTCAACCGCCACATCCATTGTATCAAAAGACGAACAATACAGTCATTAAACCCATATGCCAAAATGTTCGAGCCGCAGCGTTATACTTGATTCCGGTATTTACAATTGGTTGTATTTTTGTGAAAAGTGACCGACCACCTTACCACGGACATGTCAAAAGCTCATCTATGATTTGATTGTATTTCGCTATGTTTTACATATAGTGAAAGAAATGTGCATAGACGTTGGCATTGTTTAATTAAACTTCGTTAGTTGATTGAGAAAAAAGTGATGCATCGAAAATAAAAGTGAAAAACCCACCTTGTGGCTACATGTATATGGTCTTAAATATCTGATTCAGCATTAAGCTTGAAAAAGACAGAATGACCGTTTCTACTGGATGTGTCGGTCAAAAGGCACTTAAGGGAGCTTGGGCTAAATATCAATGCATACTATATAATCTTTAAAAAAAAGAATAGACAACAGCGTTTTAAGGGTACCCATATGACGAAGTACGAGAACATCTGCATATTAACGACCGGAATGAAATACGATGTTACGCTGAATCATTATCCAGCATTTATGAAGTTTGAAACCGTTTCCATAAAAACACATTTTTTCACGAGAGCCTATACTAGTTTGCATCTATATTGGTATAAAAAGTGTCGTGTCATCTCCATTTTTAAAAACGTATTTTTACTAACACGACATACAATACAGTAGTCCGATGATGAGCAATTCGGATACACATTACTTTTACGTTTTGTTTTTATAAGAAATCCACTTTAGAAGACAGTCATACAAGATTAAGCAATTAAAACCTGCAAGGGTCGCCAACCTTTCGGACACATTTACTTTTGTTGCTGGTCTAAATCTACGTTCGCAGTCTACCTAAAAAATCATTAAAATATTCTAACGGTATCTGTTTCTCTGTGCGGTTTATAAACGGAGGTAAATAGAGCATCGAAACTATAATATGTGTCGCGTTCTGAGAAAACTGGGTATAATGCATGTGCGTAAAGTGTCATCCCAGTTAAGCCTGTGCAGTCCGCAAAGGCTAATCCGGGACGACACTTTCCGCCTAAACTGGATTTTCGCTAAGAAGAGACATCCTTTAAACGAAAAATTCCATAAAAGCGGAAATTGTCGTCCCTGATTAGCCTGTGCGGACTGCACAGGCTAATCTGGGATGACAATTTACGCACAAGCATAATGCCCAGTTTTCGCCGTCTACCTAAAAATCATTAAAATAGTTTAACGGTATCTGTTTCTCTGTGCGGTATATAAACCTGAGGTAAATGGAGCATAGAAACTATAATATAATAGAGTATCATATGTAAACTTTGTGCGCGGAGGTCAGGCTCAACTTTCCGTGTACACCTGTGCAGTATTTGGCGTATTAAATACGTTTATGTGCATTGAATTTATAAAACAATTAGTTGTTTTAATTCGTTTTCGAAAAAAGACACTTTCCTGTGGGAAATTCGAAATAATTGAACAAAGGCTGCCGTGTATCAAGAAGAAACAACCATTATCTCTTTGGTTAACGAAACCGGTGTGATATTTAGACTGGAATGTAACCGGATCGGTGTTAATGTCATTTTTATAAATGTACGAATTTTAAATATGCGCTCGGGTGAGATGTTTCAGGATCGTACTCGCTGTTTCGGATGCGAGGTTAAACGATGTTACATTTTTATGCTTTTACCTTTGATACCCATCGCACTGGCTGTTTGGACATTCGTTGTCAATGTAGTGTAATCTGTTCATAATTGTATGATGATTTCTGCGTTTTGGTTAAAATGTTTAAAATGCAGGATCCACTTTAAAGGCTTAAGTTATATTATATTATGGTAATTTGTGGATGTTAGGGTATCATATGGTCTGATAAAGGTGTTCATAATAATAAAACCGAACGCGTCTGTATCTGGGGAAGCATCGTGCGGCTGCATTGTTCGTGTGAAGCCAGGGTCTAGAAGCGAAGCAAAAGGTAAGACACTTTTCTTCCTTCTTTTCAATAAAGTATGATTTATGTTTCTATCAAATTAGCAGCGTCTTGGGGGAAACTGTGTTTAATGTATATGTGTACAGTTTCGTCCCAGATAAGCCTTTGCAGTTCGCACAGGCTAATCAGGGACTGCATATTCCACTTTTATGGAATGTTTTGTCTATTCTAAACAAAAATCCAGTCTAGGCGGAAAATGTCGTCCCCGACTAGCCTGTACGGACTGCACAGGCTAATCTGGGAATACACTTTACGCACATGCATTGGGCTCAGTTTTCCCATGACGCCTCTCAATGATACGCGACTCTTATATAGGAACATACTTTTACCAAAAATATTTTCACTATTCATGTTTACTCGATGTTTAGTAGAGTGTTTTATTGGTACAAATTCATCGTATAGCATATGTTATATAAACCTATCCATTTCATCATTATGTCAAATCTTATCTTATTTTACAAACAGTTTTTTCTTTGAAACTCAGAATAATTATAACAGTAAAACATTTTGTAAACATCCAGTTAATACTTCATTGTATTACAACTATATCACTTTTATTAAAGATGCAATATATGAGAACACAGTATTTATAATTAGATATGCAAATTAAAATTAATTAATACGCAGCAACAAAGCTGCACCATACAACTGTATGTGGAACATAAATACTTTATTTCATGAGACAATTATGTAATATAAATTATTTATAATAAAAGTTACTCAATTCTCTTAAACTGAGAAATTCAGGGGGGGTGTTGTTGTGTAAGAAAAAAAACACAAACAAATGGAGTTATTTTTATGGTATTTTAAAGCTTAATTTCACATTTTGCTGCTAACCCTCGTAGACGTTGCCCCTTTAATAATGTTTTCTTGTGGGTTATTGTTGAAAGTGAAATCAGACCAGATGTGTAAAGTACGATGTCATGTGTTCCTATATTTTATCGTGCAATTAGCATAACTGCGGTTGAGGATGACAAACAGCGTGTTTTCATTTACAACTTTTATAATTGTAAACCGTGACATGTTTAAATTGCGAATATTCCGCGGTGAAAGGTAAACAGGTATATTGGGAAACGCATCGTTAACAAAAGTATTAAAATTTTCACCTTTAAAATTATTTAAAATCTTATTATTTAATGATATATGTATATATGTATATCGACTGTTGTCTTGTCTTTTATGCAGCAGCACCTTAATCATTATCATCATCACAATATCATCCTCACCACTATCGGTATAATTATCATGATCACCACCATCAGCATCAGCATCAGCATCATCATCACATTCATTTCCATCACCATTGTCATCAACATTTGCATCATCGTCATCATCCTCATCATCATCATCATCATCATCATCATCCTTGTTTATAATTTGACTGGGAACGTTTCATACGATAAAGGTACCGAGAATTAATTATAATTCGGCATCTGCCTGTAATCTCGTTCATATCTTTTAATGTACAATGTCAAACGGGATAAGACACACAAAAAAACATGCGGACTATTAACTATTAAATGCGTTGCTGTTTTCGATTAAAACTTTTTTTAAACATCACACTCATTTAAGAAACACAGCGACTAGTATTGTATATACCTGAGCAGGCTGTCCCTCTAACTAGCGCATTCAGCCATTTATTAGCCACGGGTCATATTTTACGACTAAATAAACTAAGTACATGTAAAAACACTTAGCATTGTTATAAATCTAACTTTTTAAAGTATGCGGTGTTATTTACCGTGATTTTTCAATTGAAGTTTATATATGTATGTATAAAAATATAAAAATGCGTCTTGTGGATGTTGAGATTCGAAAGGTTTCGTCAGTTTTGTTTTATAAATGGTGTAAAGCCTTTACAGGCATTTAAAAGGCAAGTATAAATCTATAAAGAAAACACAGGTTTAGTCTTTTCTGGTTCGTGTACTGAATTACATAATGTCATTCTATTTATAAAGAAAACTACCGCCACTGTTGTCTTGTTTTCCGGAAAATCTGATATGATTTAGGTGAGATTTTTTTATTGTTACCTTTTATCTTCATTATACTATATGCATTTTTTTTATTTCGACTTTGAATACATCTAATTTTAAAAGTTTGTCTAAATTATTCGACGTAATCAGTGGATTCTGTGCTTTTTTCTAAGGGTCCGAATCCACACTAACTTTCACGTGGTCAGATAACAAAATATCGATTGCAAAATTCTTATAATGACGTGATTAATTTATGTCGAAGAAGAATATATGTATGCATTTAGTAAATAATGGCCTTACATCATGCTGAATCGTTGCAATAAGTGAAATAATACTGGTGAATATGAATTAGCATCGTGTGAAGCGTCCATCATGAATTTATGTTGGAACGATGCTACAGAACAATACCACTGTCCAATATGAGGTCGCTGTAAACGAGAGTATGAGGGCCAGAAGGCGGATACGGGCTTCCTAGTGCCTCGTTCTGGGAAAACTGGGCTTAAGCAGTCATCACAGACTAATCAGAGGCGACACTTACAGCTTGTACAGAATTTTTCGTATAAAGAAAGTATTTTCTTAACGAAAATCCAGTCTCGGCGAAAAGTCTTGTCCATGCAAATCTGAGACGAAACTTCACGCAAATGCATTAAGCCCCGTTGTCCCAGAACGAGGCTTAATTAAATGTGTGTTATTGAATATAAGAAGTAACATGGGCTAATATAGATCTATGTTGTTTTTATACTAGTGTATGATTTTAATTCGTACTATGTATGTCAATACAATCATGTGTTTTATACTTTGTACAAAGGTACCATTAGGATATCGGTGGCCTCTTTATTTTTTATAGTATCTGCAAGTATCTCAGAATATAAACAATGGACTTCAGCCTAAGTCTCGAGTACCTGTTTGATAGATTTATTCTGAAGTGGATTTAGACCCAGCCTATCGCGTCTTATCAGTCATTAATACCATCACGCGAGGCTCTGTCTATTGTTTTACGAACACAGATAGATAACTGCGTGAACTCCCTAGGCATTGTGTTAAGACGGTGTCAGGTCAAATTATTTGTAAACGTGACACACAACCTGTGTCGTGTTATGAGAAAACTGGGCATAATGCTTGTGCGTAAAGTGTCATCCCAGATTAGCCTGTGCAGTCCGAACAGGCTAATCAGGGGCGACAATTTCCGCTTTTATGGAATTTTTCGTTTAAATGATGTCTCTTCTTAGCGAAAATACAGTTAAGGCGGAAAGTGTCGTCCCGGATTAGCCTGTGCCGACTGCACAGGCTAATCTGGGATGACACTTTACGCACATGCATTTTGTCCAGTTTTCTCAAAACGAGACACAACCTCTCATTTTACCAGAATTCTGGCAATTTCTCTGTATACGCAGTTATATTGCAGAAATATGTATGACAAAATGATGAAAACAAATAACTGACAAAAAAACTCAGTAAAATGTTCTAGGGATCTAACAAGAAACTAACATTTTAAAACCCGATTTATGCGCTCGACCGATTTAATAACGAGTTTAACCCATATATGCCTAGCGTATAGAAAAAAGGCCTTGGCAAACAGCGTAGACCCAGATGAGACGCCGCATAATGCGGCGTCTCATAAGGGTCTGCGCCGTTTGCTTAAAGACATTTTTCTGTAAGAAATATTCTAAAAATAGAAATAAATATACTAGACATCCCTAATTTTGGAAATAAATTGATCCAATTTTGAAGGATGGCGGAGTCCACTCGGCATTAATGGGTTAATACCGAGTTTAAAATTGTGACAATAATTACCACATTCCTGACGTGTAAAGTCACACTAGTACATTTTAATTTCTTTGCATACACTTTCACTGAATGAAATTGATGGCCTCCGTCGGAGCGAATCATTAACGGCGCGTCGAAAAAACGTTAACATCTGTTATAGATCGTTAAATCGACCTCCATCGGTAATAATAAAAGTCGTCCTTGTGATTAATTGCATTTAAATGCATTCATATAAAGTATCAGGCGGCAGATCAACACATATGTTAAAATTTCGTTGACAAGCTCGTTAACCGCCTTTGGACTATTTTCATACGGCAAGCTCAAATTAAAAAATACAAGAAAACTTTCAGAACTGCATTAAATCATACGCAAAAAACGCTGAATCATCAAAGTCCCCCTCATCCTCCTTCCCCTCCTCCTCCTCCTCCTCCTCCTCTAAAGCATCATCATCGCCGTCCTCCTCGTCGTCCTCCTCCTACCAATCCTCTTCCTCTTCTTCCTCCTTCTCCTCCTCCTCCGATCATCATCATCATCATCATCATCATCATCATCATCATCATCATCATCATCATCATCATCATCATCATCATCGTCATCATCACCATCATCATCATAATCACCACCATCATCATCATCATCATCATCATCATCATCTTCATCATATACATCATCGTCATCATCGTCAACATCATCCATATTAACCTCCCCCTCCTCATCCTCATCATCATCATCAGCAGCAGCAGCAGCAACAACAACAACAACATAATCACCATCATCATCATCTTCGTCGTCGCCATCATCATCAGCATTATCTCCATCATCAACAGCAACAGCGGAAAGAAAACAAGTACGAATTGTGTATTTCATTGAGTTTGTTCTATATATCAGGTTTGGACAGAAACAAAGATTGATGAACGTGTGGAAATAAGTATCATTAGGACGAAATATTGTGTCTGATGCTTATATTCGGTATGATATACAGTTGTATCGTGTGTGTATTTCGGACTTTTAGAGGTCTCTCCGCCTAAGGCTGCATTATTGTGGACCAGGACTGTGTCCCAGCACTCCTACCTTAACTTAAGATTAACGAAAGTTGGGACGAATTTTGAATATAGCGATTCAGTTGTTTATAAATATTTGGAATACATAGGCTAATGTGGTGCGACACTTCACGCACATGCATGATGCCCAGTTTTCCCAAAACAAGGCTTATAAAATCATGTCAATTTCTGCCTTTAATTTGAATATATACGAGTAAAAAACACTATCAAGAATGATGTCACGACAAATAATAAAATGAAGTCATTTAACTAACCATGTATTTCAACTCTGGATACTGGTTCTGGATAAAGAAAATAACTCAGGAAGATTAATTCGTTACATGGCTACTGTTCATGTTGTTATTAGATAACATTTAATATAAATTAATAGTTTTAACTACATTTTAAAATTATCGACCCTTTACTGCACCGTACCAGGTCAGTTGGAAACAAAAAGAGTTTTTCAAGTATCAAACAATGGTTAAATTAAAATCATTCTGTATATTAACCTGTGTTTGGTTTCTTATTCAAAAAGAACAATATCGTAAAAAATTAAACCTACGTGATAGAACGATGAGTCAAGTTATTTGCAAGTCAAATCTGTCCTCCTTATTTTTCCTTTGAATCAAAACGGGACACTTAAATACCATGTTAGTGATTTAGTGTTATGCGACCTGTCACACATCACGTGATATATTGATTTAATCGGTATAATGTATGATGTTCGTTGCAGTTTTGTTATAACATTTGATAACATATATGATGCTATTTCGTGTGGATTTTTGTGAAGTATCAACCATGAAATCGCGTCGTTAAAATAAATATTAAAATGAACTGAAGCCGAACAGCATCATCGAGCGAAATTTGATATCATCTCGATATACACGACTATTGTTTTGATTTGTATTGGTGTACGAAACATTCAGTATCGAAATGCAGTTTTCGGTTTATAATTGCGAAGGCATTACTATGCTTAAAAATATTAATGAGAGGAATGTTCGACAAAGTCCATTTGCAAAAGCAATTGCTCTGGATATGAACTTTTATTCATGTCCCTGTTTTTCATCAGGTAAAAGTTGTGTTAACGTTATATTTTGTAGCAACACGTGGATAGTTATATAAAGTTTAAAATAAATGGGAACCCATGTTAAGACGGATGGTCAGGTCCGCACATAAAGACTATACGACGACCCGAACATAAACTCTGAATAACACTCATACACACGTAAAGACAGACGGCTGAGTTGTTTCGGCGCTTGGCTTTTACTCCATGGGTCAGTGGTTCGAGCCCTGGTGTGGTTAACTTTTTTTCTCGTTTTGTTTCTCTTTTTACTTTTATTCTTGTTTTTATATTGTAGCTCTTTAGTTCTGATGTTTGCTGTGAACAAGTCCCTTTAATTAAATGGTTTAACTATATAAGAAATGTATCGACTCTTTACTATACCGTACAGGGTCAGTTGCACACAAAACTAGTTTTTCAAAGTATCAAACAATTGTTAACTTAAAAGCATTCCGTATGTTAACCTGTGTGTGGTTTCTTATACAAAAAAATAGTAAAAAATAAACCTACGTGAATGAACGATGAGACAAGTTATTTGAAGTCAAATCTGTCCTACTTATTTTTCCTCCGAATCAAAACGGGACAATTAAATACCATGTTAGTGATTTAGTGTTATGCGACCTGTCACACATCACGTGATATATTGATTTAATCGGTATAATGTATGATGTTCGTTGCAGTTTTGTTATAACATTTGATAACATATATGATGCTATTTCGTGTGGATTTTTGTGAAGTATCTAATACATTATCTTCACGCAATGTTTAGTGAAATCAACAGCTCGTTTAACCATGAAATGGCGTCGTTAAAATAAATATTAAAATGAACTGAAGCAGAACAGCTACATCGAGCGAAATTTGATATTATCTCGATAAACACGACTCTTATTTTGATTTGTATTGGTGTACGTACCATTCAGTATCAAAATACAGTTTTTGGTTTATAAATGATAATGCATTCATATGCATATAAATGTAAATGAAAGAAATGTTCAACAAGTCCATTTGCAAAAGCAGTTCCTCTGGAAATGAACTTTTTATTCATTTCCCTGTTTTTCAAAAGGTTAAACGTCAGTTAATGATAACCGTAAATAATTTCCTAACACTCATTATTATATCCGATGGTAAATGGATAACTGTCAAAAATTAGTTCACAAAATTAACAAGTACTACAGAGTAATGCCTTCAGAAAATAGTTCTTGCCAGTTAACAAATAGAAAATTGACTAAATATAGCAAAAAAATGGAACTGCAGAAACTAAATCAGGAGATTCCTGTTCTTATCCAGCACTCTTATAACAGAACACCAACTATAAATATAAAATGCTAAATATGTTTAAACTTACGCTGGTGACGCTTGTTGTTGTTGTTGGTGTTGTTTTTTATGATGATGACGATGCTAAAATTATTTGCTATTAAGAAAACATATTGTTGGTTGGCAAACACTTCCGTTCAGGAGCATTCACCATACGCATGCGCATTTGTCAGCCGGCATGACACGCCATTTTTCATGTCATTGTCTACTGCTTTCTCATAATTTAAACCTGACCCTGGGGTAATATTTCAAGCGAGGGTCAGGTAATTTATGCGTGTTGATGTCACTGTTGAGGCTAAGGAACAGTGGCTTTTTGCCCAAGAAATGGCTTTTGAGGTGAAACATTGCGTATGCATAAATCTTATCCTGTATGCAGCTATTTGGTCTTATCCGTACCTAAATAAAATAAGCCTCGCTCTGGGAAAACGGGGTATAATGCATGTGCGTAAACTGTCGTCCCAGATTAGCCTATGCAATCCGCACAGGCTAATCAGGAACGACACTTTTCGCTTTATTTTTTTTTTTTTTCGTTTAAAGGAAGTTTCTTCTTAGCGAAAATCCTGTTTAGGCGGAACGTGTCGTCCCTGATTAGTCTGTGCGGACTGCACATGCTAATCTTGGGCGACACTTTACGCATATGCATTAAGCCCCGTTTTCTCAGAGCGCGGCTCAAATGAATAGGGTTTGAGCTCTTCTAGTTGGTATCCGTTGTTTATTAACAAAAGACGTTTATCTTGTTTGTACAAGTAAAAACTGTTTTATGGGCCGCGATATTGTCACCAATTTTAATGTACATGCACATTTCTGATTCTTCTTTTGAAATTTGATTTTAAAAATGTATTTAAGTAATTATGAAAGCATCAACACAAACACATTTTTTTCTTTAACAATAATTATTGAGAAATCAGATAGTAAATCCAATAATAAAAAGTAACTAAAAAGGTTGCTATGGATACCAAATAAAAATAAAATGTTTTTTGCTCACAGAATTTGCATTAAGAGGACCTTAGATTTATAGGCGAGCCTATTAAATCATTGTTATTGTAGGCAGTAAACTGATATTTCAAGCGCCTAAGTAACAAAAGATGATGGCGTTAAATAACCGACACTATAGCAAATTTAGATTACACTCCAGCTTTATATGAGCCGCGCTCTGGGGGAACGGGGCTTAATGCATGGGCGTAAAGTGTCGTCCAAGATTAGCTTGTGCAGTCCGCCAAGGCTAATCAGAGACGACACTTTCCGTTGTAATGTTATTTTTCGTTTAAAGGAAGTCTCATCTTAGCGAAAATCTATTTTAGGCGGAAAGTGTAGTCCCTGATAAGCTAATGCGGATTGCACAGGCTAATCTGGGACGACACTTTACGCAAATGCATTAAGTCCCGTTTTCTCAGAGCGAGGCTCATACATGTAAATAAGAATCTCCATGACAACCGAGTATTGGGATACGAAAGGGTATATCATTTACATAAACTGCCTCTGATTAACCGCTGTTCATCGGAAATGAGTGTTACGTTTCAACAACCTATATTATTTACCCATATTTGCGTTTTAAACATTCGTAACCATAGCAACGCGGTATTGGTTTACGGTAAATTTTAAACGGTTGCCCTCGAAACAGCGGATGTTTGTTTCAATAGCAACGCAGAGGTCGCCGTATTGAAATTTGATGAAGGGGTGGACAAACGGTGGCTTTTTAATCGATAAAAACCGGCAACCACGTGTTTAGGTAACACTACACTCTATCAAAAGCCACAGCTGTGTTTTATGGGTATTTTGTGAGGTTGGTATTATTTACGTATAGATTACAATGATGACATTCAAATATGTCTTTTCCTGTTGATGTGTTTATGGTTGGTCATGTTTTCGGAAGATATTCAGTACACTAGTCGTATAGATTCATTTTGAATTTTTAAAGAATCACGCAATCGACGAACATTATAGACAGTATTGACTACACATGCATTATATAAACACTTTGTTAGTCGTTAGCCTACAATGATGCACACTTTTGGTCAAAACATTGACAGCAGATTTATTTTACAACCGTATCTCATAAGAAAACTAATTTATACAACAGCATGAACTGTTCATGATAGTATATATTCAATTATGTTATTGTTAAGATACAAAACACTCGTGCGTGATGTATAATGCAAGTATCTTCATTTAAAAATTCCATAGCATGTTCTTCTTTAAAATAGCAACCTTGTTCAACTTATATTACAGCTAAATAACTTACCATTTCATCATGAGAGGGACATAAAGCAACATTTCTTCCATCGTCTGGGTCTGTCCTTCACAACATCATGTACATCGCCCATGAAAGGTCCATCTATTAATGCCTTGTTTCATTGCATTTCGGCGGCAGCCGTTTATACGTTTTCCTGTTTTTAAATAGAATCATGATCCTGATGAATACCCAAAAGCTGCATGTATGCTTTACCATTTTCATAAGCGTTCGAGTTGATGACAGGGGCTTCTAAATGACAGGGGTTACTTTCTGTGGCAGGAGGTCCATTTTACACACAGAAAACTCAATCTAATAAGTCCACCCGTATGAAAATACTTGTGAACAACAATGATCAATTAGCTAACAGATATGAAGAAAGTGAAAGTAGCATGTACCAGTTTAAACCTATACTTTTATGAAGGACATCCCTTGTTGTGACTTAATGAATTTTTATTTAAATGTACAAGAAACATGTGATCCAGAAGATAACACTTAAATATATTTGTAGTTTGCCAAAGAAACAAAACACTGTTACGTTTTACTGGTCAAAATATGTACATTAACCTATTTCCTTAATATAAATGTGTCTGTTATTTAAATTTTGTGCTTAACATATACATCAAACGAAGTGAATTTTCAGATTGTTTAACGATAATCTGTCATAGAAATCGGTTAAGTAATAAAAAATGTGTAAATGTATAGAATCTTTTTAACGCTTTTCATCGCTAATTTGACAAATATGTATGTTACTAACATAGCATTAACATACGCGTATCATTTCAAAAGCCTGAGAGGCCGTGATAGTTTTGCGGCTTAAGACCCCATTTGTGAATCCCGGTGAACGTTTTATTTAACCCTTTCATGCTAGGATTGTTATTTTTAATAGTTCCAAATATTAACTAAAAATGCAAAGTTGTTTTTCAAAATAACGAAAATCTGTGGAAAAAAATCCCTTATAAAGTGACCAACTATAAAGCTTGATTTGTGAAACAATTATATCTGGCAAAACAGTAGTGGCAAGTGGACTATTTGACAGAGACATAATAAAAAATGGTTTTAAGAATTTCAAATACAAACTGACTCAATTTTTAATAAAACGGTTTTGCAACCACACAATAGTACTGATCCAAGTGGTAATCAGGGTAGACTCTTTCTGGCAAATCAGGGCTTTATGCACTTGTGTAAAGTAACGTTCCAGATTAGCCGACACTTTAGCATTATCTGGATTTTCGCTAAGATGAGACTTCCTTCAAACGAAAAATACCATTACAGTGGAAAGTGTGGTTCCTTATTAGCCTTTGCGGACTGTGCAGGCTTATCTGGGATGACACTTTACGCACATGCATTAAGACCCGTTTTCAAAAAGCAACTCTTATATAAAGCTGACACGACTTGTAACAAAACTGACGACACTTTTGCAAAATAGACAACAGAACAGGGATCAGTGGTCATCAGTGATGTCCAGTGTATAAACGTATGTCGGTGTTGTTATATGTAAATTACAATAGTTCTGTCCATTCGCCCGTGAACAAGTACGTGTGGGTAGGTCCGGACTTGCTCGTTTTAGTTTACGCATTATCATTACCGGCAACGTTTTCGGCAGTTATGGTAAACGGCCATGCATAATATTAAGTATATCTACCCTTTCGATCTACGATGTAGAGACCCCTGGGCGCATTTTAAACCTTCAAAACAGCGGAATAATGTTTTAGCTACGAGATATACTTGTGTATAGCGGTTACCTACAATAGAAACATGGTGCGGTACAGTAATGGCTGATGATTTACTTGTTGAGGTATATGGTCATTGCAGTATGTGGTCCAATTATAGTGTTAAATACATTAATTTGAAAGGGAAATGCTTTAAATTTTTGGTATTGGCCAAATGTATCCGTTACATAACATGTTAAGAAGATATGTGAAATAATGGTTAGTTAAGCATAGGAGTATTGTGAAATGGAGGCAGCACTCAAAAGGTGAAAATATACGTACGTGTTTGTGTTTTAAAACTGATCCTTACGTTGTTAGTGGAGTTACTACTTACATTATTATAAACCGAAAGACGTACATGCATCGGTATAATTCTTATGAGACTTGTCTGTTTGTATGATTTATCCCTTTGCATGCTGGGAAATTTGTCTTCTGCTAAAACTTCGTCTGCTGAATTTCTAAAATTAGCATTTTCTTCGAAATTTTTTCAAAGAATACTATCAGAGTAGCAAACAGTTTGGATCCTGATGAGACGCCACGTTCTGTGGCGTCTCATCTGGATCCAAACTGTTTGCAAAGGCCTTCAAAATCCGGTTCCAGCGCTCAAAGGGTTATACACAGCCAACAACAGATATATTTAAAAATAAATAGCCTCGCTCCGGGAAAACGGGGCTTTATACATGTTTGGTATTCATTGTATTGTTCGTTTCGCAATTTATAGTATGTTCGTTTGAAGGAAGTCTCTTCTGAGCGAAAATCCCGTGTAGGCGGAATGTGTCGTCCGTGATTAGCCTGTACGGACGACACTTGAGGCAAATGCATTAAGCCCCGTTTTTCCAGCGCGGCTCTAATAGAAAATATACGATTAAGCGCATGTATGATTGTATATACCGGTAACTGTAGCTTGTTTCACTGATTTAGCTTTTCATTCAAAAAATGTATTTTTACAATCGGACGAGATTTCATATGATTCGGATTGGGTTATAATTATGTCCTTTTGTGTTCGGAACATGCATTCAGCTTAAACAGATAATGCTTTTAAAGGGACTAAGTCATTTTAGAAGATTCAACAGGGAAACTTCTTTTTAAAAGATCTGAATGCGACAAAAAGGCATGTAATGACGTATTCATCTGGGTATAATCCAGGGCATTTATAATAAGAAAATAGTATATACTTCTGAGATATAAATCACTTTATAGTATGGGGCCTGTTTGTTTTGCCCTTTTTATGTTTACATTTATAAGTCATATATGTGATTATTCTATAAATCTTAACCCATATATGCCTAGCGTCTAGAAGAAAAGGCCTTGGCAAACAGCGAAGACCCAGATGAGACGCCGCATGATGCGGCGTCTCATCAGGGTCTGCGCTATTTGCTTTAAGGAATTTCTGTACGAAATATTCTAAATATAGAAATAAATATACTAGACATCCCTAATTTTGGAAATAAATTGATCCAATTTAGAAGGATGGGGGAGTCCACTAGGCATAAATGGGTTAAGGTTGGACAAAGGTATATCAAGCATGATAGCGCACCTGGATAAAGCGACTCTCATTTCTTCGGATGGCTACTTAGTCATGAGTTCGATACCCTCTTTGGTTTTTTTTTCTGACATTTTGCTTATTTGTTTCATTCAAATTTCTCATATTTTAATTATATTTGGTTTAATAAATAGGTTAAAACCCATTTATGCCTAGCGTCTAGAAAAAAAGGCCTTGGCAAACAGCGTAGACCCAGATGAGACGCCGCATGATTACGCGTCTCATCAGGGTCTGCGCTGTTTGCTTAAAGAATTTTTTCTGTAAGAAATATTCTAAATATAGAAATAAATATACTAGACATCCCTAATTTTGGAAATGAATTGATCCAATTTAGAAGGATGGGAGAGTCCACTGGGCATAAATGGATTAAAGGCGTTCAAAAGAAATGTGTTTCCACAAACCCGACCGACGCTATTTTTGTTTTATTCCAGGTTGAGTTTTCAATCATATTTGCTTAACCCATTTATGCCTAGTGGACTCTCCCATCCTTCTATATTGGATCAATTTATTTCCAAAATTAGAGATGTCTGGTATATTTATTTCTATTTTTAGAATATTTCTCACAGAAATTACTTTAAGCAAACAGCGTAGACCCTGATGAGACGCCGCATTATGCGGCGTCTCATCTGGGTCTACGCTGTTTGCCTAGGCCTTTTTTTGTAGACGCTAGGCATAAATCTGTTAATAGTAACTAAATTAGCTTGTTTCAGATAAGAGAGAAATGATGCAAATTGATTTAAACGATTTCTGTCAATAACCATCCTTGTTGAAATAGCAAAGCAATAAGCCTCGTTCTGTGAAAACGGGACTTAATGCATGTGCGTAAACTGTCGTTCCAGATTAGCCTGTGCGGTTTACAAGGCTTATCAGGGATAAAACTTGCCGCTTTTATGGTATTTTTTGTTGAAAGGAAGTCTTTTCTGGACGAAAGTCCCGTCCAAGCGAAAAGTGTCGTCCCTGATAAGCCTGTGCGGACTTTACGCAAATGCATTAAGACCCATTTTCCCACAGCGAGACTAAAATCATGTTTTATCAAATGTTACTGAAACAAAACAGGTAAGCCACCTACATATCAGTTTATTTTTTAGAGGTTGAAGTACAAAAGAAAACTATCTTGTTAGGGTTTCGTTTAGACTGTTTACAGCCCTGCATTATCATTTTTATGGAGATAACTCTCTCCTACTTCTGGTACTGTACTTATACTATACAGAGTTACGTTTTCTTAATTGCTTCAGCCAAAAGAAAAAAGGAGCGTTGATATTGTATTGCAATACATCTCAAGAAGTAATTGTGAAATTAGAAAAGAAAAAATATATATTATCAGTCTGTTGACAGACTAGGGTTTCGTTAGTCGTTTACGTATAAGGATAAACAATTAATGTCCGTGGTAGAGATATTTATTTTAAATGAGTGATGTTTGTATCCGCATTTTAGAGATTAATATAATCATAAATGCACAAGCTAGTGGGGTGAATACGTGCATGGTAATTAACTGTTTAAAAGGTTGGTTCATGTACTCAGCAATATTTTCATTGCACGCGTAGATATTCCTTACGTGCATGTCAACCGTTCTTCGAAAAAGAATCATATTCAAACAAACATCCGGAATACTTGCTTGTCATATGAGTGGCTGATAATCAGTTTTATTGCGTGTGGGCGTCGATTTTGCTGTTCAAACAACGCATATATTTATTAATAACAGTAGAATTACCTTCCGGCAAATTCAGACTCCGTAATGAGGTGGGACACTTGTCATGGCTGACATGTTAAGTGCAATAAGGTACGTCGTAACCTTTTCACAAATCAACTCCTTACATAAAAAGAAATGAATTTTATCATAATTAACTTACTTAACGTACAATTTGACATAATTGAGACTAAAACTGGAGGCTTATGCTTTGTCTCACTTCTGTCAGTTGATAATTCTGCTGATATGTGTCGTGTTCTGAGAAAACTGGGCATAATGCGTGTGCGTAAATTGTCATCCCAGATTAGCCTGTGCAGTCCGCACAGGCTAATCAGGGACGACAATTTCCGCTTTTATGGAATTTTTCGTTTAAATGATGCCTCTTCTTAGCGAAAATCCAGTTAAGGCGGAAAAGGTCGTCCCGGATTAGCCTGTGCGGACTGCACAGGCTAATCTGGAACGACACTTTACGCACATGCATTTTGCCTTGTTTTCTCAGAACACGACACATATGGTGTAAACTATTAAACTTGTAACTACAATCTACAGAAATGTGAAAACTATGAACAGTGTATAATATTAGTAGGTATAAGTTCGCAGTATAGGTATGGGAACATGTTATACGTTATAATACATTAACGTAACATAATAATGTAGATAGCAAAAACAAAGACAGTAAGTTTACATTCNAATGATGTCTCTTCTTAGCGAAAATCCAGTTAAGGCGGAAAAGGTCGTCCCGGATTAGCCTGTGCCGACTGCACAGGCTAATCTGGAACGACACTTTACGCAAATGCATTTTGCCCAGTTTTCTCAGAACACGACACATATGGTGTAAACTATTAAACCTGTAACTACAATCTACAGAAATGTGAAAACTATGAACAGTGTAGAATATTAGTAGGTATAAGTTCGCAGTATAGGTATGGGAACATGTTATACGTTATAATACATTAACGTAACATAATAATGTAGATAGCAAAAACAAAGACAGTAAGTTTACATTCATCAGCATTGATTTTTTATATGCTAAATGTAGTAAGAAAGAGATAATAGTGGTAGAGTTTCAGCAAACAACTTAAGGAAATTGCATACTTGTGGATCATAATAGCAATTAATGCATGTGTATCAGTGTATGTGTATGTCTTTTCAAGCAGATTCTGGGTGACTTATCAAAGGAAATGAATTGCAAAGTAAATGTTTATTTCTTGCACACAACCGTAAGGTAACGTCCAGCATGTTATTGCAAACACATACACCGTTTATGCCTCTGAACCTTTTAGGGCTTCCTTAACTATTAAAACGTGATGTTGTAGATCGATATGGAAACATTAGTATCTATATATGAATTTATATAGATAAGATTTATACTCTTTGTGTGTGAAAGCCCATTCCATTACGAATATATCTGCCATGCAACCGTCTCTTACTGTTTGGCAATTGGTTCCTTGCCATAGATACGTGCTATAATAAGGTTTCACTGTTTATATGTGTTGCGGAGGAAGGATGGGGTGATTGTAGTTTAAGAGGACATACCCTTCCAGAGGTGTCCTTGTATCTTTTTTGTGACGGATGTGATGTTATATATTGAATGATTCGTTTCATAACGTTGCTCTTTGCAATATTAAACGTGTTGATCCCAAATAAACTCCACACGCTTGATTTAGCGATTAAGGACAATCAAAGGAAGAAAGGGTAAATGGTCAGGACTGTTTGCATGTCGATGTTCGTTACAGAGTCAGAACGGTTTCAATGTCGGTGTTCGTTACAGAGTCAGAACGGTTTGCATGTCGGTGTTCGTTACAGAGTCAGAACGGTTTGCATGTCGGTGTTCGTTACGGTTAATGGTATTTAGTTCTCTTCCCGCATCAAGACGGGTGAGCGTTGCGTAAATTGAAACCCTCGCCATCCGCCAAAACGCCAACTTTATCAACTACATCAATATAGTTGTGTTTAAGGTACAATATACATAAAATGTGCATACTGTTTGTTTATATGGCCATAAACGTAGTTTTGGGCTAAATGTAAAAAAAATATGGTCACATATTAATGTTTTGACTTTGACTTAGTCCGCACTTGTTTGCTATAATGTCTTGTATATAAAGAGGCTTCAGATATGTTTTGGACTGGAAGCGAGTGATATCATAGCATCGTCGTTTTGAGACAACAGATTATGTTAAGTCACTTTTGTGATTGATACAACCTTGACTTGACATGGTATTACACCGTTGTGATTGATATAACATGGAGTTTAAATTTGTTGTTTATTCATCGGGAAATAATATTTTGACAGAAACTCAACTGATGTGTGGCAATTCGATTTTAACATGGTTTTTATAGCATACCTTTTAAAAACCATTATATTTCGTTTTGTGTTCTATGAACTTCATGTTAAATGTAATGAATTCATTGAAGAGTCGAGGCTGATTGAAGAGTTTGAAGTATTAAATGAATGTAGAAAACCAGTGTTGAGAAGTTGCGGCTTTTCATTTAAACAAAGAAATATAAGTCCTAATTCTGCATATGTAAATATAAATGCATTAAATTTCATGTGCCCTATTTTGTCAAAACGTTAATTTAATGGCGCACAATGTTCTCGTAAATGTAATAATTTAGTACTTAATTTATGGATATACAAAAAATGATAAAAAAAAACATGAAAGTCTATAAACGTATTCAGTAGTAAACATGTATATGCAATCGATACCAGACATTGATACCGCGTAACAGCTCGCAGTATATATATATGCTTGATATACATGTATACATTATGCATGCAAATTAAAACTGTTCTCATCACAATTCCATTTCTTACCAAAAAAAAACAATGTCTCAGATTGCTTCATTTGAGAAAAGATCAAATATGCGAATATTATCCACTAGCATCTGAAATGAAAATGAAAAGCACATGTATACTTACATTTGCATAACATATGCTATGGTAACTGGTAATGTCCGGATTAATGTATTGTGCGAAAATTACCACTATATATAACAGAATATTGTGTAAACAATGCTGCCATGAAAATTCCACAACGCAAGGCAGAAATGTGGAGACACGCAAAATATCAAAATGATATTGTGAAAGTCACACTAAACAGAAAAGAACTTATGAAGATGTCAAGAAAGGAATGCTTTCCGAAAAAAAACTTGTGCTAGTTAATCATCTGAGTGAGGTTAATAGAAGACACATTTTTGAAAGTCAAATTGCTCAGAAACAAATGAGCTTCGTTCGAAAACTGGACGTAATGCATGTGCGTAAAGGCTAATCAGGGACGACACTTTCCGCATACACTGGATTTTCGTTTAGAAGAGACCTCCTTTGTCTGTGTGAGTCAAGGGAAGATAACTTTGTCTCCTGCCTATGTTACAGCATGAGACAGTGTGTCCTCCCTTGGGTCGCTCTAGAGAACGTCACGTGACAGAGAAGACAAACGTACAGGATCTTGATCATAAATTGGAATGGGCACTTTTGCCGAGAATATTTGGATATATATAGATCATTTCGGCACATGCGTTGAATAGATCACCATGAACAGGAAAAACTTAAATTGGAAGAAAATATATCCGAAGGAACATCAACTTGATGATCATAAGAAACTGGACATACGTCCCGTAGAACCTGGTGAAATTGGATCATACGGAACATGAACCCGAAGACCTGTGCAAAATTACGGACGTGAAATAATGGCACAAAGAAGTCAGTGATGACATGGAAGGATAATACAGATTATATTAGTCTCCGTCTTGTTTGGAAGATACCAATCGCAGCCCTGCTCGTGATAAATTAAAGAAAGGCGGTATTTTAAATGTTTTAAATGACGTCGTAATGTGCTGAACGAGAAAGAGAATTCCTTGTTGATTATTGTTGAAAGCGAGACCTTGTTCCTAAGGGCTGACATTCTGTTCCCATGGCGACCGTTTTCTCGTGAGACAGTGTGTCCTCCCTCAGGCTATCGAGGTCAAGGTCAACGAGGTCAAAATCTAGGACGTCGGCGGAAGTAAGATCAATACAATTTCTTCTGCGAAATAAAGTTATCATCTCTCCAAACAAACATGGATGCTGCAAAACAAAAAGTCGGTTAAATTATTCTTGTTATGAACATAATTAGATTTGCATAATGTATTCTAGAGACAGAGTGTCATCGCATTATTTTCGTTTAAATCATCGGTAAGATGGAGTTTAACATGTGGCTGCATAAAATGCATGTGCCCTGATGCGTACATATGCAAATTATACAATAATGATATTCAGTACATATAGGTACAAATGCTCTGGTCATTCTACTCGATCGCCGCTACACTTGGAGTTGGAAACAAAGATGACATCTTCTGTAGATCCCGCACAGCTTTGCGTGCAGGCTGACAGGATCGGGCCATACATTTACTCTCATTGGTTGGTGGTCCCTGCATGTCTGGAGGATGTGTTCAGCCCGTTGGTAGGCTTCTTTACAGGTGCACTTTGGGGACGGCACGAGGTGGAATCTATTAAGCATTTTGGTGGTTTAATCTATTGTGCCGTGTTCGCAGTAGGAAGGCGATAACCTATTCCAGTCTTATTAACAGCTGTATATAGCTGTCCTGTGGCTGTTTAGTTCTGAACAGGCACTTTATGATGGTGTTAATTTCTTCTAGACTAACACAGTTATTTTGACGATGGTGTTTATTTCATTAAGACTTACTCTGGTCAATTATTAGTTTTTAGTATTCTTAGTTTTCATCAAAATACTTCTATTGTTTGTTGTAACATTGTATTATCCTAATAAATAATGTAAAACCGTATCCTCCTTCTAAATTGGATCAATTTATTTCCAAAATTAGGGATGTCTAGTATATTTATTTCTATATTTAGAATATTTATTACAGAAATTCCTTTAAGCAAACAGCGCAGACCCTGATGAGACGCCGCATCATGCGGCGTCTCAACTGGGTCTACGCTGTTTGCCAAAGCCTTTTTTTCTAGACGCTAGGCATAAATGGGTTAACAATCGGAATTCAGGTAAAAAGCTTACTAGTAACTATTTGAGCCTCGCTCTGGGAAAACTGATCTTAATGTATGTGCGTAAAGTGTCATCCCAGAATAGCCTGTGCAGTCCGCATAGGCTAACCAGGTACGACACTTTCCGCATAAACTGTGGTTTTCCTAAGAAGAGACTTCCTTAAAACGATAAATACAAGAAAAGCGAGGTGTCGTCCCAGATAGCGCATTAAGCCAAGTTTTTGCAGAAAGAGGCTAAATGTACTACGCACGTATTCACTGTCATACCATTGTAATTCCGTTGTCATTCTTTGCTTGCAAACACACGTAAACTTTTCAAAACTGACAGATGAACAAAAAATTAGGAAAGGTCGTAAATTAAATTTAATAACATCGTTCAACGTGCAAGTGCTTAATTGCTAATTCACATTTTAATTCATTAATTTCATTTTAAGTTGACTTTGTTTTCAACTTGGTGATATAGTTTAATTGCAATGTATGGTTGCATATTGTCGTCCTTAACCACACAAAAATTGAGTCTTGCTCTAGAAAAAAGGGGCTTAATGCATGTTCGTTAAGGTGCGTCCGACGTCCGAGATCAGCATGTGCTGTCCGAACAGGCTTATCAAGGACAACACTTTCCGCCTCATTAGATTTTCGCTTAGAAGAGAAATCATTTAACCGAAAAAACAACGAAAGCGTTCTAGACGCTTTATATCGAGCACTTAAAGACTCGGGGTCGCTTCCGGAACTGGACGACTCCTTATCTTGCACTATCATCCGTCTTCACACAGTAGCATTCAGCATCACGCTTTAACAATCTTAGTCTGTGTTCGATGACAATATGAGAGAATCCCGGTTCACTCGATAAAACAATATAACACATACAAATAAAATTGAAACTCATATTTATGTAAGGCTTTTGTATTTACATTGAATGGTCGGGTCAGTTTTGTTCACAATATGAGTTTCAATCGACGCTTACGTCAAAAGTACCAATTTTACGTTGAAAACTTACGTTCAAAGTAACGAATACATGGACGTAGACATTCGAACAATTATTTGATATAAAGGGATGTTGTGCTTCTGCGATTTTTATTATCCTACATTAAACATGCCAAACATTATTACCCTTTTTGAACGTAGACATTCTATAACATCTTGATTATTACAATACAAACATAGCAAATAACTTCTTTGTAACCACGAAGCTCCCAGTGGTTATCGTCCTTACGTCACGTCGTATATATAATTATAGTTTCCCTCTTAAAAGTATTCTAAAATATGCCCCCCCCCCTCCCCTGCGAAAAAGACTTTTTATTTTAAACCATTTTAATGGGTTTATTTACCGTAAAATCACTGACTTTGGTGTTTTAAAAACTGTTAAATTACTATACATAAAAAGGTATGTTAGATTATATAAACAAAACATATGGCTGAATCGTTTTGTCGGGCTCATAACATTGAATGAAATTTTGATTCAGTATTAATTAATGTATGCTATGAGAGATATAAACTCAAATATAGCACGATCATTATGTTAAATGAGACCCACTCTATTAAGTCGCAATAGAAACATTGATGAATCATCTGCGCCATGTTTTAATGGTATGGTCTTCGTTCTGGGAAAACTGGTCTAAATACATGTGCGTAAAGTGTCATCCCAGATTAGCATATGCAGTCCGCATTGGCTAATCTGGGACGAAAATTTCTGCCTAATCTAGATTTTTGTTTAGAAAAAGACTTCCTTTGAACGAAAAATTACATAAAAGTGGAACTATCGTCCCTGATTAGCCTATGCGGACTGGACAGGCTAATCTGGGATGACAATTTACGAACACGCATAAAGCACCCAGTTCACAGAGCGCGGCTAAATTATGTGCTTGTAAGGTTAGTTGAGCAGTTGTCATTATTAGTCTACGTGTGCCAATACTTAGCAATGATTATCATCGACGATCCCCTCAATTGGTTGATTGTCTTTTCTTTTAAAATTCGTGCATCTTGAGTTTAATTTCAGTACAGTATTTAGCAAGTTTTAGTATATTTTAGTACTATTTATTTTATCCCGCTTCATATGTATATTATTTCAACAATACACGATTACTTTCTTTGCTATGTCATTGAAACATCCGACTGATGTCACTAAAAACATGCCCATGCAGAGAAAGAACATTAGAACACGAAATAACGCCGCTAGAAACGAATATAATGTCGAATGACACCTGACACGGCGTATCAAAACATGTTATAATTTATTTAATACCGCCATTCTTAAATAGCTACAGACAAAAATTTAAACTTGACACCAAATGTGACTTTAAACGCAATGTATATCCAAAATGAGCGATACGGACACCATGCAAGTATAACATTTCAACGAATAAACGGCACATAAAAAATAATGTTATTTTACGATCAACCCGTATGCGGTTACCGTGATATCACTCGCACAAATATGTGCCGCTTAGATCAACATCGAGCCATTAATGGAAATATTTGAAGATTTGAAGGGCACACAAAACTTTCAAAACAACTCTTGTTTCTAAGGAGAAAGAAAAACATATTTCATCGCACGGCGCTTCATATGTTAAATGGACATTTTTACAGTGTTTGATGAAAAATGACTTGCTTTGTCTTTTTGTTTCTAAAATATAAAATAATATAAGACATTTCAATGGTGCTAATGTTGGTAAGCACATTGTATCGAAAGGCTGATGGACATCAAAGTCAAACTTGTCGTAGATTATGTTTCTCATCCAAAGCAGTAGAACCTATTAAACAGTTTGATATTCCATTGATAGAACTTTGAACAATATTTATACAAACCGTGGCGCACCACATCAGAGCAGTATACATTGTCAGAGTTTCGCATCATAGTACTAAGCACATCAGTGTAGCACATCTTAGTAGTAAACTATATGATTGAGCACAAAGAACAATGCAGAAAAGGCGACAGATGACAATTCACAATTTTGTAATTCGGTTAGTTTGGTGTTATATATTCATAAAGACACCGCTTATATACAAACAGAGCTACAGATAAGCTTTTTGTGGTAATTGGGTAATACCCTTCAAAATAAGAATGAATAGGGTAATGGAAAAAGGGATTGGGTATCCAAAAGTATGATTCCCGCTCATATAAAAAATAATTGGGTATTTGTACCAAAACAAACAATTGAATTGAGTAATTGCAATAAAACATAAATTAAGCTTCTCAAAAATTTCCTTCATATAGTAATGTATTCAATTGAGCTATAGGTTGTTCCATCTTTCTGTGACAATAAAGTCATTTGCTCATTAGAACAGACACTAGCACATAACTTGTGCAATGTTAAATCACATTCCTTGTGTTGTTTCAACAGAAACAGTTCTTGACTGAATACAACTTATATTTAACAAGTTGTAGTCAGTAAATGGGCCAGTACTTTTGTTTTGGAAACACAACAAACCACATCAACAAATTCATATAAAATACTACCGCAGAAGTCCACGGAACAAAACAAGGAGTCAATAATTTCATTAACTATGCCTTTTATAATTGTTTCGAAGGAGATATAGATATATATACCACGACAAAGGAATCTATACGTTTTTTTGTGGTTTTTTTTTGCGTAACTTTTTGTCTGCCTTGAGACCCCATTTTGTTTGACTCGCATGTGTTATCATCTAAACGCTTGGTAAATACGTTACCAAATAAAACAAGCGCTTGTCGATTAACACTCAGGCCAAAACGGAAAAAAACAAAACAGGATTTTTCATTACACATAGAAGTCGGCTCGAATTGGGTATTGGCGATTTGTGTTGCGTATCCGTACGCACTGATTTTGAAACAAATGCGTATCCACTTATTTTTAATTGCGTATTTACGAAAATACGCAGCTTATCTGTAGCTCTGTATACAAAGTATAGCATACCATAACAAAAAGGAATGCTGAGGATAGATGAGCACAGGAATGTGAAAAGAATGACGAAATCCGAGTAAAAAAACGTCACATTATCAGATTTATACTTCTCAGTTTTCACATGAAATCCAATTGGAGATATAAATACGTTCTGTGGAAAAAAATGGTATGGCAGAACTCACCAAGTATGGAAGTAGACATTCGATGTGAAACCTTGACCTCGGGGCATCCATATGTTACATTACAACAACAACAACAACATTTAGTTCAGCAATTACCCTTACCCAAGATCTTTTTGCCTGCAATAATAATACACTTATGTTAAATACTTCCTATTTAAATGTATGTGCTTGTAAATTGAGGAAAAGAGAGTGTGGCGTGTTCTGAGAAAACTGTGCAAAATGCTCGTGCGGAAAGTGTCATCCCAGATTAGCCTGTGCAGTCCGCACAGGCTAATCAGGGACGACACTTTCCGCCTAAACTGGATTTTCGCTAAGAAGAGACATCATTTAAACGAAAAATTCCATAAAAGCGGAAATTGTCGTCCCTGATTAGCCTGTGCGGACTGCACAGGCTAATCTGGGATGACAATTTACGCACAAGCATT
>VMBQ01001001.1:100739-140057 GCA_007657795.1 Dreissena rostriformis | reverse complement strand
GCGGGGGGGGGGGCGCAGTGCTACAGGTTCGCCTAGGGTGCCAAATACTCTGGCGCCGCGTGCGGGGGGGGGGGCGCAGTGCTACAGGTTCGCCTAGGGTGCCAAATTCTCTGGCGCCGGCCCTGGTTTTATCTTAATAAGTAACAGTAAACACATGTCGTATAAATGAATGGTATTAATAAAACTTAATATTGTAAGAACTTATTATATAACTGACGCAAACTGATGAAGGTATATAACATACATTCCTAAATTCGCAATGCTTTAAAGCTCAAATCGTCAATATTATGCATACATCATATTTCATATATTATTGCTTTACTTGGTGAAGTAAAATACATAATTATAGCTTCATTTGTTGTCTAAAAATCCTTACTTGAAGTTCCCAAGGTAATATTCAATATTCAGTTATGGCCCTTTGATGTTGTTTTAAGAAGGCCCGTTAAAGCCACTTTCGCATTATCGATCTAGCATTTTTGTTCGCCAATTCCTATTCAAACTTGATTTTAAATTGCTTGTTAAAAGTTTTATTTATTTGAAGTATAACATTTACGCACACGTTTCCGATTATACCGTTGTAATTCCGTTGTCATGTTTTGCAGGCACATACACATAAACATTAAAAAAAAAGACAGATAGACAAAAAACGGGAAATGTCGTAAATTAAATTAAATAACATCACTTAAAGTATTCATAGACGCGAATTCCTACTTTTATATCATAATTCATCTAAAAGTTGACTTAAATTGTCAGATGGTATATGCCTCAAGTGACTTTTGTGATTGTCATTCTCTTTCACCATAACGACATATTCTTATCCTTATCCCTTTAACGATTTTGTTAATAAGCGGGTATATTTTGCGAATAGTAAAGAATACTCCTTACAGACACTGACAAAGTTTAAAAAATAAATCATTAAAGGGGATTAGCGGACAGATGTTTTTACTGCAGACATTCGAGCCGCATCTAGCGAAAATGAGTCTGATGTCATATGCCAGCGGAGATCCAGCAGCCTGCGTATTTGCGATGTCTAGTCAGGAGCAGGAGCTATTCTGACCGTTAATGAGACCACGGAACCTTAACTATATACGGACAGTGTAGCTCCTGACCAGACTGCGCGATTGCGCAGGCTGGACTGGAGCTACGCCGACCGCATTTGGCCTTAATGACCATTTTTGTATGACGCGGCTTACATTTCATAGAATCTCTGAATTCTCAGAATACAGCAACTGAATTAAGACAAAAGAAATATAAAAAAAAAAAATGAAAGCGCCGCTAGGTTTGGAAACTCCGACCAGTGGATGAAAAGTTAAAAGCTGTTCCTCTAGATCATTCGCGCTTTTAAAGGGAAGTATACGTCTTCTTAATTTTCATTGGTTGTTTTTAACAGTCGGAATTCATTGACAAAGCTTACTAGTTACTATTTGAGCCTCGCTCTGGGGAAAATAAATCTTAATGTATGTGCGTAAAGTGTCGTCCCCGATTAGCCTGTGCAGTCCGCACAGGCTTATCAGGGACGACACTTTCCGCATAAACTGGGGTTTTCCTAAGAAGAGACTTCCTTTAAACGATAAAAACAGTAAAAGCGAAGTGTCGTCCCAGATAACGCATTAAGCCAAGTTTTCGCAGAAAGAGGCTAACAATTTACGACGCACGTATTCACTGTCATACACTTGTAATTCCGTTGTCATTCTTTGCATTTAAACTCTCATCAACTTTTCAAAACTGACAGAAAACACAAAAACGTTAAATGTCGTAAATTAAATTAAAAAACATCGTTTAACGTGCACCTGTCTAATTGCTAATTCATCCTATAATTTATTAATTTAATTTAAAGTTGACTTTGCCATTAACTTTGTGATATAGTTTTATTGCAATGTATGTTTACATCTTGTCAACCTTAACGACAAAAAGTGCCGCGCTCTAGGAAAACGGGGCTTAATGCACGTGCGTTAAGTGTCGTCCAAGATACGATGTGCCGTCCGCACAAGCTAATCAGGGGCGACACTTTCCGCCTCACTAGATGTTCGCTAACAGACGTCATTTTACCGAAAAAAATGAAAGCATTCTAGACGCCGTCTATCGAGCACTTAAAGACTCATGGTTTCCTGAACGGGACATCTCTTGTATCTTGCACTGCTACCCGTCTTCACACAGTATCAAACGCTAACAATCTTCTTCTGTGAGCTATGACAATAGCGGAGATCCCGGTGCCACAATATGAGTTACAAGGGACGCTTTAAGTCAAAAGTTCCAAATGTTCGTTGACAATTTACATTCAAAGTTACGAATACATGCACGAAGGCATTAGAACAATTAATGATATGAAATAATGTTGTGTTGATGCGATTTTTATTATCCTATATTAAACATTCCAAACATTATGACACTTTTTAGGACGAAGACATTCTATAACATCTTGATTATTAAAATACAAACTTAGCAAAATAACTTATGTGTAACCACGAAGCTCCCAGTGGTTATCGTCCTTACGTTACATCGTATAATTTTCCTCTAAAAAGTATTCTTAAATATAGATTTATTTTAAAAATCATTTTAACTTTTTTTAACGTAAAATTACTGCATGTGGTGTTTACAAATGTTAGATTATATAAAAAGGTATGTCATAAAATATATACAAAAAATATTGCTGAATCATTTTGTCGGGCTCATAACACTGAATGAAATATTTATTCAATATTTATTAATGTATTCTATACGCGAAAGAAACTCAATTATATTACGATCATTATCTTAATTGAAACCAACATTATTTTACCGCAATAGAACAATTGATGTATCAGCTGCGCCATAGTTTTGATGGTATGAGTCTCGTTCTGGAAAAACTGGGCTTAATGCATGTGCGTAAAGTGTCATCCCAGATTAGACAGTTCAGTCCGAATTGGCTAATCTGGGACAACAATTTATGCCTTAACGTGATTTTTGTTTAGAAGAGACTTCCTTTAAACGAAACATAATATATAAGCGGAACTATCGTTCCTGATTAGCCTGTCCATAGTACTTGGCACATCAGAGTAGCACATCATTGAACTAAGCACATCAGAAGAGCGCATCATTGAACTAAGCACATCAGAGTAGCGCATCATTGAACTAAGCACATCAGAATAGCGAATAATAGAACTAAGCACATCAGAGTCGCGCATCATTGAACTAACAGATCAGAATAGCGCATCATTGAACTAAGCACATCAGAGTAGCGCATCATTGAACTAAGCACATCCGAATAGCGAATAATAGAACAAAGCACATCAGAGTAGCGCATCATTGAACTAAGCACATCATAATAGCGCATCATTGAACTAAGCACTTCAGAGTAGCGCATCATTGAACTGAACACATCAGAGTAGCGCATCATATAACTAAAAACAACAGAGTAGCGCATCATTGAACTGAACACATCAGAGTAGCGTATAATAGAACTAAGAACAACAGAGGAGCGCATCATTGAACTTAACACATCTGAGTAACACATCATAAAACTAAGCATATCGGAGTAGCGCATCATAGAACTAAGAACATCAGAGCAGCGCATCATTTAACTCAGCATATCAGAGAAGCGCATCATTGAACTAAGCACACCATAGTAGCGCATCATTGAACTAAGCATATCAGAGTAGCGCATCATTGAACTAAGCTCATCTGAGTAACACATCATATAACTGAGCACATCAGAGAAGCGCATCATAGAACTAAGCACATCATAGTAGCGCATCATTGAACTAAGCCCATCATAGTAGCGCATCATATAACTAAGCACATCATAGTAACACATCATATAACTAAGCACATCATAGTAACACATCATATAACTAAGCACATCAGAGTAGCGCATAATAGAACTTAGCATATTATAGTAGCGCATCATATTACTAAGCACATCATAGTTACACATCATATAACTAAGCACATAAGAGTAGCGCATAATAGAACTAAGCACATCAGAGAAGCGCATCATATAACTTATCATATCAGAGTAGGCATCATTAAACTAAGCACATCATAAAAGCGCATCATTGAACTAAGCACATCTGAGTAGCGCATCATAGAACTAAGCACATCATAGTAGCGCATCATTGAAGTAAGCACATCTGAGTAACACAACATATAACTAAGCATATCAGAGTAGCGCATCATAAAACTAAGAACATCAGAGTAGCGCATCATTGAACTAAGAACATCAGAGTAGCGCATCATATAACGAAGCATATCAGAGTAGCGCATAATTGAACTAAGCATATCAGAGTAGCGCATTATAGAACTAAGCATATGAGAGTAGCGCATCATATAAATAAGCTTATCAGAGTAGCGCATCCTAGAACTGAGCGCATCAGAGTATAGCATCATAGAACTAAGCATATCAGAGTAGCGCATCGTATAACTAAGCATATCAGAGTAGCGCATCATAGAACTGAGCATATCAGAGTAGCGCATCATTGAACTAAGCATATCAGAGTAGCGCATCCTAGAACTGAGCGCACATCAGAGAAGCGCATCATAGAACTAAGCATATCAGAGTAGCGCATCATTGAACTAAGCATATCAGAGTACCGCATCATTGAATTAAGCATATCAGAGTAGCGCATTATTGAACTAAGCATATCAGAGTAGCGCATCATAGAACTAAGCATATCAGAGTAGCGCATCATTGAAATAAGCATATCAGAGTAGCGCATTATTGAACTAAGCATATCAGAGTAGCGCATCATAGAACTAAGCATTTCAGAGTAGCGAATCATATAACTAAGCACATGAGAGTAGCGCATCATAAAAATAAGCATATCAAAGTAGCACATCATAGAACTAAGCACATCAGAGTAGCGCATCATTTAACAACGCATATCAGAGTAGCGCATCATAGAACTTAGCCCATCAGAGAAGCGCATCACAGAACTAAGCACATCAGAGCAGCGCATCATAGATCCTAGCACATCAGAGCAGCGCATCATAGAACTTAGCACATCCGAGTAACGCATAATAGAACATAGAACTAAGCATATCAGAGTAGCGCATCATAAAACTAAGCACATCAGAATAGCGCATCATAAAACTTAGCACATCAGAATAGCGAATCATAAAACTTAGCACATCAGAGAAGTCAATTATAGAACTGAGCATATCAGAGTAGCGCATTATATAACTAAGAACATCAGAGTAGCGCATCATAGAACTAAGCACATCATAGTAGCGAATCAAAGAAGCACATTAAGCAGCGCATAATAGAACTAAGCACAACATAGTAGCGCATAATAGAACTAAGCTCATCAGAGTAATTCATCACAGAACTAAGCTAATAATAATAATAATAATAATGATCTCTTTATTTTTCGAAGGTAACTCATTAAAACAACACATTTGTACAAAGTCATGCAAAAAGTGTAACAATGGCAATCTTATTTTCAATGAGGCCTTCAAACAACTATGGTATGTATCATCAGAGCAATTCATCAAAGAACTTAGCTCATCAGAGTAATTTATCAAAGACCTAAGCTCATCAGAGTAGTTCATCAAAGAACTAAGCTCATCAGAGTAATTCATCAAAGAACTAAGCTCATCAGAGTAATTCATCACAGAACTAAGCTCATCAGAGTAATTCATCACAGAACTAAGCTCATCAGAGTAATTCATCACAGAACTAAGCTCATCAGAGTAATTCATCACAGAACTAAGCTCATCAGAGTAGTTCATCACAGAACTAAGCTCATCAGAGTAATTCATCACAGAACTAAGCTCATCAGAGCAGTTCATCACAGAACTAAGCTCATCAGAGTAATTTATCACAGAACTAAGCTCATCAGAGTAATTCATCACATAACTAAGCTCATCAGAGTAGTTCATCACAGAACTAAGCTCATCAGAGTAGCGCGTCGTATAACTGAGCGCATCATAGTAGCACATCATTGTCACATTAAGAGTGGAAAGAACCACATACAGTTTGGACATAGATAACGAGTTTGGAAATAAAATGAGCCGCTCATATTCGAACAGTGTTCCTACATATATGGGATTGCATCCGTATACTCTTACGAGGAGTCATAACGTCCGCTCATGATACCACGAAACCTTATGTGACTTTATAGTGGACAATGCAGCTCCCGATCAGACTGCGCATTACTGCATAACGTGGCTTAAATCTGAACTTGAATAATGCATATAAAGCGATAGATGACAAGTCACAATTTTGTTATCCGACTAGTTTGCTGTAATGTATTCAAAAAGACACCACTTATATATATATATATTATAACATTCTTTAGTGTCAAAATATTTCAAAATTGTACACGGAGGAATGAGGAAGAATAGATGGGCACAATAACATGAAAATAATTACGAAATGTGAGCAAAGTAATATGATATTATGAAATGAAAACATGTGACATTATGAAATTAATACATGTCAAGTAAGCTAAACTATTAACTTGTATGGTGTTTTCTCATTTTTTAAGTGTACTCCAATGGGCGATAGAGATACCTGTTTGTGAAGAAAAAAAAGATCAGATAGAACTTACCAAGTATGGAGTTGGGAATTCGATATGAATGCCTTGACCTTTGGATATCGATATTTTACATAACAGCAACATCAACATCAACATATCTAGCACTTAACGACTTATGGTCGCTTCCGGAACGAGACGTCGCCTGTATCTTGCACCATCATCCATATTCACACTGTATCACGCGCTAAAAATCGCTTCTGGGTGGGATGACAATATGGGAGAATCCCGGTGCTCTCGATAAAACAATACAAAAAGCACAAACACATTTGAACAAATTTGAACCCCATATTCATATCCAGCATTTTAATTTAATTGTATAGTCGGAGTCAGGTTTGTTCATAATAGGAGTTATCAGGGACGCTTAACGTCAAAAGATACAAACGAATATACTCACGTAAGCATAAGAACAATTATATGATATGAAATTATGTTGTGTTTATGCGATTTTTATTATCATATATTAAACATTCCAAACATTATTACCCTTTTTTGACGTACACATTCTATAATATCTTATTATTAAAATACAAACTTAAACAAAATAACTTCTTTGTAACCACGAAGCTCCAAGTGGTAATCGTCCTTACGTCACATCGTATAGTTTCCCTCCAAAAAAACAAACATATTAAAACCATATTAACGTCTTTTAACTGTGAAATTACTGAATCTGGCGTTAAAAAAATGTTAGATTATTTAAAAAAAAAAGGTATGTTAGATTATATATACAAAACGTATTGGTGAATCATTTTGTCGGGCTCTATACGTTGAATGAAATAGTGATTCAATATTTATTAACGTATGCTTTACGCGATATAATGTCAAAAAAACGCGATCAGTTAAATGAGACCAACTCTATTTAAACCCAATAGAAAAATTGATGAATATAAGCCTTGTACGGGAAAAACTGGGCTTAACGCATGTGCGTAAAGTGTCGTCCCAATTAGCCTGTGCAGTTCGCACTGGCTAATCTGGGACGACAGTTTATGAATAAACTTGATTTTTGCTTAGAAGAGACTTCCGTTTAACGAAAAATTACATCAAAATCGGAACTAACGTCCCTGATTAGCCGGTTGGGTTGCACAGGCTAATCTGGGACGACACTTTACACACATGCATTAAGCCCGGTTTTCCCAGAGTGAGGCTCATATAGTATAAGGTCCCAGAAAGTTATTAATTGCGGGCATATAATCTAAATATTTATTTCAACGCCGATTGTAATTTACAAGACATTTATTGTTTCTAATGAAACATAAGTTTAATTTTATTTCTAACAATATTCGTGAGACTTACTGAAGTATTGTTCGTTTAAATTACTTTTGTAAAATTATTTTGAATTCTCAGTGGAATCAAAATAAAGCAAAATTTAGGCAGCCCAATATAATGGCAGTCGGGCAGGTTGATTTATTAGCATTTTTTTTTTCGTTTGGTTAAATATGAATATTAATCTCGCTTATTAAAATCAATCAAACGTGTATTCTAACCGTAACAGTACTGAGTTTGTGTGAAAAGAATGTTAGATTATTTTAAAAAGAAGGTATGTTAGAATATATTTAAAAATATTGCTGAAGTATTTTGTCGCGCTCATTACATGAATGAAATATAGACTCAATATTTATTAATGAATGCTGTACGAAGCATACACTAAAATAAATCTGATTATCATGACTTTAAGTGAAACCGACTCTATTAACCTCAATCGAAAAACTGATGCGAAGCTTTGCCATAATTTTAATTATATGTGCTTGTTAGGTTAGTTGGAGCAGTTGTCGTTCTTATTCTAAGTGTGCCAATACTTAGCAATCATTATCTTTGACGACCCCCTAAATTGATAGATTGTGTTTTCTTTTAAAATGCGTGCATATTGAATTTAATTTCAGAACAGTATTTAGCAAGTTTCAGTATATTTTAATTCTACTTATTTTATCCCGCAAAAGATGTATATTATTTCAACAATGAACGATTACTTTCTTTGCTATGTCATTGAAAAAAACTGAATATATGGACTAATGTCACTAAAACATGCCCATGCAGAGCGAGGACATTAGAACACGAAATAACGCCGCGTAAAAACGAATATAATGTCCAACGACACCTAACACGGCCTATCAAAAAAAGTTTAAATTAATGTGATACCAACTTTCTTAAATAGCTACAGACACTCATTTAAACTCGACACCAAATAGTACTTCCAGCGCAGTTTATATCCCAATTGGATGATACAGACACCATGCAGAGGTAACATTGCAACGAAGAAACGGGACATAAAATGTCATTTTACAATCTTTCCGTATGCGGTTACCGTGATATCACTCGCATAAATATGTGACACTAAGATCAATATCGAGCCATTTATGGAAATATTTGAAGGTTTGAAGGGCACACATAACTGACAAAACAACTCTTGTTTCTAAAGAGAAAAACACATCAGTTATAACACGGCGTTTAATAGGGGACATTTTTACAGTATTGGCCATAACAATGACTGTTGCTGTTGCATTTTGTTTTAAATTATATGTGTTGACATTTTAATGCTGTTAGTGTTTGGAAGTATGTTGTGTCAAAGCGGATTCACATCAAAGTTAAAACTTTGGCATATTCCATCCAAAACAGCAGAACCTACTTAAGCGTAATTGGTTATTGTCGGCTCATGTAATACTTAACAGTACACCGGGTCCTCCTTAAGTATTCTACAAAGTACCCGGGGAACGGAAAAAGTACTAAAACGTACCCCGAAGAATGACCGGGTGCCTTTAAGTATATTTTCCGTACCACGGGTAAATTGTAGTATACTTTAGAACTCCCGGGATACTTTTAAGTAGTACCTGAGCCGACAACGACCAATTGTACAGTATAGAACACATTTTAGTTTAGTTGAATACTATTTATTTGTGTACCACTACACATGTGTATTATTTCAACAATGAACGATTACTGTCTTTGCTATGTCATTGAAACAACCGAAGATGTGGACTTATTTCACGAAAAAACATGCCCATGCAAAGAGACAACATTAGAACACGAAATAATGCCACAGAAAACTAATATAATGTTCAATGATACCTAACACGGAATATCTAAAAAAAATGTTATAAGTAATTTGATACAGCCATTCTTAAACAGCTACGGACAATAATTTAAACTCAAAACCAAATATGCAATTTAAATCCGAAATGGGCCATCCGGACACCATGCAGGTGTAACATTTCAGCGAAAAAACGGCTCATAAAATGTTATTTAACGATCTACCCGTATGCGGTTACCGTGATATCAAACGCAAAAAATATGTGCCCCGTATATCAAATTCGAGCCATTTATGGATATATTTGAAGGTTTGAAGGGCACACATAGCTTTCAAATCAACTCGTGTTTCTTAAAAGAAAAACAATCTTTCATAGCACGGAATTTTTTAAGGCCTATGTTTGAGGTTTATTTTCACAGCATTCGATAGGAAAAAGGACGCTGTTGTCTTTTGTTCTAAAATATTTGTGTATTTTTAACAGTCTTTACTGTTTGGAAGCACATTGTGTCAAAGCGGATTCATATCGAAGTAAAACCTTTGGCATATTATGTTTTCCATCCAAAAGCAGTAGAACCCACTTAAAACTTTGATCTATTTTTAATTCGAGTTATTAAACGGTTTTCTAGATTTCACGGTCAGATTTCACTCTAGTGAAATATGTTCAACTGTGAAACATTGTCTTGAAACTTGCCGTGGCTAATCCGAATAAAAAATCAGAGCATTAAAAATGACCAAAGAATGCGTCAGAAAGGCAAATCAGAGTAGCGCATTATAGAACTTAGCACAACAGAAAAGCACATTATAGTAATAAACACATTAGAGTAGCGCATTATAGAACTTAACACAACAGAAAAGCACATTATAGTAATAAACACATTAGAGTAGCGCATCATAGAACTTAGCACAACAGAAAAGCACATTATAGTAATAAACACATTAGAGTAGCGCATCATAGAACTTAGCACAACAGAAAAGCACATTATAGTAATAAGCACATTAGAGTAGCGCATCATAGAACTTAGCACAACAGAAAAGCACATTATAGTAATAAGCACATTAGAGTAGCGCATCATAGAACTTAGCACAACAGAAAAGCACATTATAGTAATAAGCACATTAGAGTAGCGCATCATAGAACTTAGCACAACAGAAAAGCACATTATAGTAATAAGCACATTAGAGTAGCGCATCATAGAACTTAGCACAACAGAAAAGCACATTATAGTAATAAGCACATTAGAGTAGCGCATCATAGAACTTAGCACAACAGAAAAGCACATTATAGTAATAAGCACATTAGAGTAGCGCATCATAGAACTTAGCACAACAGAAAAGCACATTATAGTAATAAGCACATTAGAGTAGCGCATCATAGAACTTAGCACAACAGAAAAGCACATTATAGTAATAAGCACATTAGAGTAGCGCATCATAGAACTTAGCACAACAGAAAAGCACATTATAGTAATAAGCACATTAGAGTAGCGCATCATAGAACTTAGCACAACAGAAAAGCACATTATAGTAATAAGCACATTAGAGTAGCGCATCATAGAACTTAGCACAACAGAAAAGCACATTATAGTAATAAGCACATTAGAGTAGCGCATCATAGAACTTAGCACAACAGAAAAGCACATTATAGTAATAAGCACATTAGAGTAGCGCATCATAGAACTTAGCACAACAGAAAAGCACATTATAGTAATAAGCACATTAGAGTAGCGCATCATAGAACTTAGCACAACAGAAAAGCACATTATAGTAATAAGCACATTAGAGTAGCGCATCATAGAACTTAGCACAACAGAAAAGCACATTATAGTAATAAGCACATTAGAGTAGCGCATCATAGAACTTAGCACAACAGAAAAACACATTATAGTAATAAGCACATTAGAGTAGCGCATCATAGAACTTAGCACAACAGAAAAGCACATTATAGTAATAAGCACATTAGAGTAGCGCATCATAGAACTTAGCACAACAGAAAAACACATTATAGTAATAAGCACATTAGAGTAGCGCACATTAGAACTTAGCACAACAGAAAAACACATTATAGTAATAAGCAAATTAGAGTAGCGCATCATAGAACTTAACACAACAGAAAAGCACATTATAGTAATAAGCACATTAGAGTAGCGAATCATAGAACTTAGCACAACAGAAAAACACATTATATTAATACGCACATTAGAGTAGCGCATCATAAACCTTAGCACAACAGAAAAGCACATTATAGTAATAAGCACATAAGGGTAGCGCATCATAGAACTTAGCACAACAGAAAAACACATTATATTAATACGCACATTAGAGTAGCGCACCATAGAACTTAGCACAACAGAAAAACACATTTAAGTAATAAGCACATTAGAGTAGCGCATCATAGAACTTAGCACAACACAAACACACATTATAGTAAAAAGCACAGTAGAGTAGCGCATCATAGAACTTAGCACAACAGAAAAACACATTATAGTAATAAGCACATTAGAGTAGCGCACCATAGAACTTAGCATAACAGAAAAACACATTATAGTAATAAGCACATCAGAGTAGCGCATCATAGAACTTAGCACAACACAAAAACCCATTATAGTAAAAAGCACAGAAGAGTAGCGCATCATAGAACTTAGCACAACAGAAAAAAACATTATAGTAATAAGCACATTAGAGTTGCGCATCATAGAACTTAGCAAAACAGAAAAATACATTATAGTAATAAGCACATTAGAGAAGCGCATCATATAACTTAGCACAACAGAAAAGCACATTATAGTAATAAGCACATTAGAGTTGCGCATCATAGATCGTAGTACAACTGAAAAACACATTACATATGTATAGTAATAAGCACATTAGAGTAGCGCATCATAGAACTGAGCAAAACAGAAAAACACATTATAGTAATAAGCACATTAGAGTAGCGCATCATAGAACTTAGCAAAACAGAAAAAAAAACACATTATAGTAATTAGCAAAACACATTATAGTTATGAGCACATTAGAGTAATGGATCATAGAACTAAAATAATCACAGCAAACTAGCATCTCAGAGTATCGTATCCTAGAACGTATAACACCAGTAAAGTGCATTAAGAACTTAGCACATCAGCCAGCGAAGCGCATCCTAGTAGCGCATCAAAGTAGCACTTCAGACTATCACAGCTCATGAACATATATTCGTTAAGTGAAACATTTGAATCAATCACAAAGTGAAACATTTGAATCAATCACAAAGTGAAACATTTGAATCAATCACAAAGTGAAACATTTGAATCAATCACAAAGTGAAACATTTGAATCAATCACAAAGTGAAACATTTGAATCAATCACAAAGTGAAACATTTGAATCAATCACAAAGTGAAACATTTGAATCAATCACAAAGTGAAACATTTGAATCAATCACAAAGTGAAACATTTGAATCAATCACAAAGTGAAACATTTGAATCAATCACAAAGTGAAACATTTGAATCAATCACAAAGTGAAACATTTGAATCAATCACAAAGTGAAACATTTGAATCAATCACAAAGTGAAACATTTGAATCAATCACAAAGTGAAACATTTGAATCAATCACAAAGTGAAACATTTGAATCAATCACAAAGTGAAACATTTGAATCAATCACAAAGTGAAACCTTTGAATCAATCACAAAGTGAAACATTTGAATCAATCACAAAGTGAGACATTTAAATGTATCACAAAGTGAAACATTTGAATCAATCACAAAGTGCACGACGCAGCTTAAATGTGATCTTCAACAATGCATAAATGGCGACAAATGACAAGACACATTTTGTAATTCGGTAAGTTTTCTTTAGAAATGACACCACTTATATATACATTATAACATTCTTTATTGTCCAAATATTGCAAAACATTACACAGAGAAATGAGAAAGAACATATGAGCACAATAGCGTGAAAATAATGACGAAATATGAGCAAAGTAATATGACATTATGAAATGAATACATATGACATTATGAAATGAATACATATGACATTATGAAATGAATACATATCAAAGAAAGATTAACTATTAACTTTTATGGTGTTTTTTTGTCATTTTTTTCAAGTGTACTCCAATGGGGGATATAGATACCTGGTTGTGAAGAAACAAAAGATCAGACAAAACTTACCAAGTATGGAGTTCGGATTTCGATATGAATCATTGACCTTGGGATATCCATATTTTACATAATAACAACAGCAAAATCAACGACACAAACATTTAGTTCAGCAATTAATTCGACACAAGAGCTGAAGGGCATAGTAGGTGCTTCACGCCGGGCTTTAACAGACCCATGGTCGTCTCTGGACCGGGCGCACTATCCACCACAACCTAATTCACAGATCATCCGGGAGTGATGGCCGTATGAGAAAGTCACGGTGAACTCTATACACATCTACTACATACAAATACAATATAGCTGATCCGCGACTAGTAGTAAGATACTAGCACCAAAATGGGGAATCGCAAGTTCGATCTCCCGTTCGACCCTATAACCTACCAACTCGCCTTCAACACGGGACTTTCAACTAATGTGCAGACGTTCTAGACGCTTTATATCGAGCCTTAAAGACTCAGGGTTGTTTCTGGAAAAGGGCGTCCCCTGTATCTTGCATCATCATCTGTATTCACACAGTATCACGCGTTAATATCTTCTTCTTGATGAGATGACTCGATGGAAAAATCCCGGTGATCACTCGATAAAACAATTCCAACTGCACACACAAATTTGAATCCCATATTCAAATAAAGTATATTATTTTTATTGTATGGTCGGAGTCAATTTTGTTCACAATATGAGTTATCAGGGACGCTTAATGTCAAAAGTTTTAAACGCATACACTGACGTAAGCATTCAAACACAGGATTTGCAATGATGTTGTGCGTATGTGATTTGTATTATCCTACATTAAACATACCAAACATTATGACCTTTTTTAACATAGACATTCTATAACATCATGATCATAAATATACAAAATTAATGGTCAATGGTGACTTACATAGCACAATAACGTTAAAATATAAAAACTCATTGGTTTAATATTTGGTGAGTATCGTCGTATTGTTGTCGATTAATATCGATTCATGCATCAAAATAATAAGTTTGAAAAATCTTTTTCAGAAACCATAGTGCAGTTTTTGATACAAGACATTTCAAAGTCGCAATGTACATAGTGCTTTAAAATCATACATCTGTGTCCAAAAAAGACCACGCCCCATGTGAAACATTTTTGTATCAATTTGCTACAGATTTGGAAAAGTGGCGGAAATTGTATTCTTTGTCCATAGTGTTAAAAAAATCCTTTGATATATGGTATAAAATCATGTCCCTGAAATCACGTTGACGATAAAAGTAGTTCCAATGCTTTTGGTCTTTTTAAAGACATTTATTATTTCCAATAAACATTTTTTATCTTTCGAACAAAATGTTTGAGACTTATTCAAGAATGGTTCATTTATGCTTTTTTAAAATAATTTTGTATTCTAAATGGAATCACAATAAAGCAACACTTTGGCGGCAAGTGTAGTCTCCGTCGATGTTGTGACAAGCTCTAATGACATATACATACTAACAAATTTGTGGACGGTTTTGCTTCAATAACTATTTTATTCTGACGTCTACGGTATTGAAACAAAACAGACGGAAGCACAAACACCGTAGAGCCGAGAGGGCGTATTTATTTAAATAAATATAAATATGAAGTGTCTTACCGGGTGAAAATATCTCTATTCCTTAACGAAAAACCAAAAAACGACGCCATCTTGGAAGTAAGTTCCAAATAACCTCACTTAAACCCGGTAAGCTCTCTATACGCATGACAATGGTCCTAGGAATCACGTTGCCGATCTACTTGGTCGTTTTGATATATATTAAGGGCATATCATCTAAATACTAATTTAGATCTGATTGTCTTTTTAAAAACATATGTTATTTCTTACAAAACATAAGTATAATTATATTTCGAACAATTTCCTTGAGACTAAAGGATTTTCATTTTTTACTTGTGTAAATTTAGTTTGTTTTCAGTGGAATCAAAATAAAGCTTAATTTTGGCAGCACCATATTACCGCAGATTAGCAGATGTTTACATTTGGATTTAGTTTTTCTAATGTTCAATTAATATTTCTTGTCAGAATTCATATAATATTTGCGGTTTCTGTCCGACTAGCGCAGTGGTTGGTACACTCGCTTCTCACCTAGGCGACCCGGGTTCGATTCCCGTTCCCGGCAGTATGTGAGTTTGGTTGGTGGTCACCATACCGGACAGGTGGGATTTCCTGCGGTTGCTTCGGCTTCTCTCCACTACAAAAGACCACACCAAAATTGAAAAATCTTTCAGTAACATTGAACTAGCTGGAAATTACAGCTATAATTCAAAATTAGTCCCAACTTTCGTGAGACTAGTAAGCTCATTGGGAAGAAATGCTGTGGCACACTCTGGGTCCACACATAATGAAGCCTCAGGCTCGGAAAGGACTGGCACACTCCGGGTCCACACATAATGAAGCCTCTGGCTCGGAAAGGACTGGCACACTCCGGGTCCACACATAATGAAGCCTCTGGCTCGGAAAGGACTGGCACACTCCGGGTCCACACATAATGAAGCCTCTGGCTCGGAAAGGACTGGCACACTCCGGGTCCACACATAATGAAGCCTCTGGCTCGGAAAGGACTGGCACACTCCGGGTCCACACATAATGAAGCCTCTGGCTCGGAAAGGACTGGCACACTCCGGGTCCACACATAATGAAGCCTCTGGCTCGGAAAGGACTGGCACACTCCGGGTCCACACATAATGAAGCCTCTGGCTCGGAAAGGACTGGCACACTCCGGGTCCACACATAATGAAGCCTCTGGCTCGGAAAGGACTGGCACACTCCGGGTCCACACATAATGAAGCCTCTGGCTCGGAAAGGACTGGCACACTCCGGGTCCACACATAATGAAGCCTCTGGCTCGGAAAGGACTGGCACACTCCGGGTCCACACATAATGAAGCCTCTGGCTCGGAAAGGACTGGCACACTCCGGGTCCACACATAATGAAGCCTCTGGCTCGGAAAGGACTGGCACACTCCGGGTCCACACATAATGAAGCCTCTGGCTCGGAAAGGACTGGCACACTCCGGGTCCACACATAATGAAGCCTCTGGCTCGGAAAGGACTGGCACACTCCGGGTCCACACATAATGAAGCCTCTGGCTCGGAAAGGACTGGCACACTCCGGGTCCACACATAATGAAGCCTCTGGCTCGGAAAGGACTGGCACACTCCGGGTCCACACATAATGAAGCCTCTGGCTCGGAAAGGACTGGCACACTCCGGGTCCACACATAATGAAGCCTCTGGCTCGGAAAGGACTGGCACACTCCGGGTCCACACATAATGAAGCCTCTGGCTCGGAAAGGACTGGCACACTCCGGGTCCACACATAATGAAGCCTCTGGCTCGGAAAGGACTGGCACACTCCGGGTCCACACATAATGAAGCCTCTGGCTCGGAAAGGACTGGCACACTCCGGGTCCACACATAATGAAGCCTCTGGCTCGGAAAGGACTGGCACACTCCGGGTCCACACATAATGAAGCCTCTGGCTCGGAAAGGACTGGCACACTCCGGGTCCACACATAATGAAGCCTCTGGCTCGGAAAGGACTGGCACACTCCGGGTCCACACATAATGAAGCCTCTGGCTCGGAAAGGACTGGCACACTCCGGGTCCACACATAATGAAGCCTCTGGCTCGGAAAGGACTGGCACACTCCGGGTCCACACATAATGAAGCCTCTGGCTCGGAAAGGACTGGCACACTCCGGGTCCACACATAATGAAGCCTCTGGCTCGGAAAGGACTGGCACACTCCGGGTCCACACATAATGAAGCCTCTGGCTCGGAAAGGACTGGCACACTCCGGGTCCACACATAATGAAGCCTCTGGCTCGGAAAGGACTGGCACACTCCGGGTCCACACATAATGAAGCCTCTGGCTCGGAAAGGACTGGCACACTCCGGGTCCACACATAATGAAGCCTCTGGCTCGGAAAGGACTGGCACACTCCGGGTCCACACATAATGAAGCCTCTGGCTCGGAAAGGACTGGCACACTCCGGGTCCACACATAATGAAGCCTCTGGCTCGGAAAGGACTGGCACACTCCGGGTCCACACATAATGAAGCCTCTGGCTCGGAAAGGACTGGCACACTCCGGGTCCACACATAATGAAGCCTCTGGCTCGGAAAGGACTGGCACACTCCGGGTCCACACATAATGAAGCCTCTGGCTCGGAAAGGACTGGCACACTCCGGGTCCACACATAATGAAGCCTCTGGCTCGGAAAGGACTGGCACACTCCGGGTCCACACATAATGAAGCCTCTGGCTCGGAAAGGACTGGCACACTCCGGGTCCACACATAATGAAGCCTCAGGCTCGGAAAGGACTGGCACACTCCGGGTCCACACATAATGAAGCCTCTGGCTCGAAAAGGACCTCATAAACTTATAAATACACACATACTACTGGCGCTTATTAAAACCATTTGAAGGTTTTTTTCCAACCGTACAAAAAGTTTATAAAAAAAATAATATTGCTCAAGTCGGGATCATTACATTGAATGAAATATTGACTCAATATTTATTAATGTATCATATACGGGATAGAAATTCAAACGTATCACGATCGTTCTTTTAAATTAAACACACTGTAACCGCTATTGAATATTTGCTGATTGCGCATTTTAATAATCCTAACTTGTAAGGTTAGTTTGAGCAGGTTTCATTATTAGTCTTCATATGCCAATACTAAGCAATGATTATCAACGACGACCCCTAGCTTGGCAGATTGTGTTTTCTTTTCAAATGCGTGCATGTTGTATTTAACTGTAGTACAATATAAAACAAGTGATTGTTTATTTTAATACTAGTTATTTTATCACGCTACAGATGTTTATTATTTCAACAATGAACGATAACTTTCTTTGCTTTGTCATTGAAACATCCGAAGATGGGGACTAATGTCACTAAAACATTCCCAGACAGAGAGAGAAAACTAGAACACGAAATAACGCCACTTAAAACGAATATAATGTCCAATGACACCTAACACGGCCTATCAAAACAATGTTAGAATTAATTCTATACCGCAATTCTTAAATAGCTGCAGACAGTAACTTAAACTCGACACCAAATATGACTTACAACGCAATTTATATCCGAAATGGGCTATCCGGACACCATGCAGGTGTAACATTTCATCGAAGAAACGACACATAAAATGTTATTTAACGATCTTCCCGTATGCGGTTACCGTGATATCGAAAGCAAAATTATGTGCCACGTATATCAAACTTATATCAATTTCGAGCCTTTTATGGAAATATTTGAAGGTTTGAAGGGCACACGTTCAAAACAACTCGTGTTTCTAAAGAGAAAAAAAAACATCTTTCATAGCACGGTGGTTTAAAAGGCCTATGGTTAAGGTACATTTATATTATTGGATATGAAAATGACTGTTAATTCCTGTTGCGTTTTGTTCTAAAGTATTTGCGTTGACATGTCAATGTTGAAATGTTGGGAAGCACATTGTGTTAAAAGGCGGATTTAAATCAAAGTTAAACTGTCCGCAGGTTGCTTATCATCCAAAGCAGTGGAACCTACTAAACAGTTTGATAAATTCAAAATTCGAGTTTTTACACATATTTTTGTAGTAGCATATTTTCAACTGTTAAACAATATATTGAAAACAAGGCGTAGCAAACCTGAGTAACACATATGAGCAGTATAAATTATCAGAGAATTGCATCAGAGTAGAACCTCAGAGTGTCGCATCTGAATAGAGAATAATAGTTATAAGCACATCAGAGCAGCAGATACTATCAGAGAAGTGCATCAGGAAAGCATAGCAGAGAAGTACATAATAGAATCAAATAAGAGTGGACAAACCCCATCCATTCTTGAAAAATAAACCAAAAAACAGTTTGGAAACCAATGAGCTGCTTCATGCGAAAATGATCCTTAATGCCTTTGCATCCGTTACGTCCCCTAATGAGACATCGAAACCTTGCTGCATCCGTAACGTCCCCTAATGAGACATCGAAACCTTGCTGCATCCGTAACGTCCCCTAATGAGACATCGAAACCTTGCATCCGTAACGTCCCCTAATGAGACATCGAAACCTTGCATCCGTAACGTCCCCTAATGAGACATCGAAACCTTGCATACGTAACGTCCCCTAATGAGACATCGAAACCTCGCATGACTTGCCTTTGCATCCGTAACGTCCCCTAATGAGACATCGAAACCTTGCATGACTTTATAGCGGACAGGGTAGATCCTGATCAGACTTACAAGGCGACAGATGACAAGTCATAATTTTGTAATTTGGTTAGTTTGCTGTTAAATATGCAAAAAGACACCATTTATATATAAATTACAGCATTCTTTATTTTCAAAATATTGCATACCATTACACAAAGGAATTCGGAAGAACATATGAGCTCAAGAATGTGAAAAGAATGTCGAAATCCGAGCGCAGTGCTATGCCATTATGAAATGAGTACATATCATAGTAAGCTTTAACTATTAACTTTTATGGTGTTCTCTCAAATGCACTCCAGTGGGAGACATTGATATATACTTTTATGAACCATATTGTAAAGTTATAAAAACTAAACATAATTAATCTAATTGATTTAGCAGTAGTCGTGAAGTCATTGGCATTGACGACCATCTATTTGAAACATTATTATAGATGATAATATGGGAAACGTTTTCTCATTTCAAATCGTATCGTTGAGATTCAAATGAAACAAAATTACACAAAATGACAGCAGTATTTTTACCACAACCGTACAATATTGTTTATCATTTTATACGAAGGTAGCAATTATAATATATAAATATATATATATATGTGGTTTAAAATACAATACCTAAAAACGTGGAAGTTTAACTGTCTTAATCCATCCTGTGTGCAGTATCAAGTTCATCATTATGGAAACATGGTCCACTTATTAATTCATATTGTGTTTTCAGCATTTGGTCGTCTTTGACTACACGACGATATACCGCATTTATAATCACTGTCAAAACACTAGGGTCATGATCTAACATTGATTTTACAATGATTATGAAAAAGTTAATAAAAGCACAAAAATGTATGAATATAAGGATAATATTTAGTTTCATGTTGCTGCATCAATAATCTTCTTTCTTTCTTGGAAAAAAATGATTAATGCGGCCTTGTATTTCTCTTATTATGTACAATAATATTTTGTCAACAACAAAATGATCCGATTTAACTGTTCATCGAATTACCTCTTATTAGAAAATGATTGCCAAGATGGCCATAGATCCTCACATGTGTAATGAGGCGTGGCCAGGTTCTTACCCAGGGGCATGATTTGAACCATCCTTTGTAATGAGGCGTGGCCAGGTTCTTACCCAGGGGCATAATTTGAACCATCCTTTGTAATGAGGCGTGGCCAGGTTCCCACCCAGGGACATGATTTGAACCATCCTTGCAGATGACCACAATTCAACATTAAGTACCAAACATCAAAGCTGTGTGCCTTGTGGTTTAAACGCCCTTTTTATGTAATTATGTTTTATAAATAAAGATAAATCATATTACCCATTGCACACATGTTAAGCCAATTATGAGCACAGGGGCATGTTTTGAGAAAAAAAATCACATTATAAGTCTATGTAAATCTTCACTCTTTTCCCAAATAAATCCCCGCTTATGCACCTTTTTCGGACACAATATGCGTCTATGCAATATTTTACATATCATAATATTATACATTTTTCCTGAATACAGATTTGTAAATGACCTTTTCCGACCAATCATTTTTCTTTACTGATTTGGAATATTTGTCTAAGCACTATTTTCTGATCAAAAGATTTGTAGATCACGAGTATTTTCTGGTGAAGGATTTCTTTATTAAATGAGCCGTGATCATGGATAATCGGGCTTTATGCATGTGCGTAACGTGTCGTCCCAGAATGGCCTGTGCAGTCCGCACTGGCATATCGGGGATAACAATTTGCGCTCTAATGGAATTGTTTGTTTAAAGGATGTCTCTTCTAAACCAAATCCAGTCTAGGTGGAAAGTATCGTCCCCGATTAGCCTATGCAGTCCACACTTGCTAATCAGGGACGACACTTTGCGATAATGCATTAAGCAGAGTTTTCCCAGAGCTTGGGTCATTTATGCATATTTTTAATCAGCCAAAGTTTCTGATATTATTATGTAATGTACTTAGTCTGTTTCTGATAGCAGCTTTTTTCAATTCACTTTTTTCCGTTATTACCAATACGCATGATCTTTGACATTAAATATTCTTTTTCTGCATGGATATCTAAACTAGACTTAAGCATGTTGTAATCACTAGTTCAGTTTATTTAATGTGTCCTCAAAGTAACAGCCAATTAATTTTGTACCAGAATTTCCACACAAGTTAAAACAAACAATAACAAACGCATGTTCTGTTAAGTAACTCAATTTATTTCCATATCTAGACTAGCAGTTAGCACACAATATTAAAAATATCACAGATAGTAAAGTACAATAAATGTAGATGTACTATTAGAGTCAATCCTAATTTAATTTACAATGTGAGTCATACTCTGGGAAAACGGGGCTTAAAGCATTTGCGGAAAGTGTCGTCCCAGATTAGCATGTGCAGCCTACAAGTCCTATCAGGGATGACAATTAACGCTTTAAAGGAACTCTCTTCAAAACAACAATACTGTCTGGGCAGAAAGTGTCGTTCCTAATTAAGCCCCGTTTTCCCAGAGCGCAGCTAATTTTTTATAGAATGATACGCTCTACAGTCATTATAAATCCCTGATGATAATTGAAATAATCTTCAAGTTGTGAAAAACATTACCATGTCAGATCTGGTGAGAACAGGCTGACCTGCCAGGGGAAGTAACCAAATGAAAGGTTAGACAACTCCTGCTGGCAGTGTAATGACANTTCCCAGCATGCAAAGCGTTAAGTGTCATTCCAGATTAGATTGCACGGCTCATTTCAACTTCTCTATATCCTAAAAGTTGGAAATAATTCGTTTTTACAAATGTTTGACTGCTATCTAGGAGAACTAGCTATACATTATACGGTTACATTATTTACTGATAACATCGTTATTGTCTAATTATTTATGGACAATGTTTGAAAATGGTCATGTAATTTGCATACGCAAACAGAACATAGAATATCCTCATATACAAACTAAATGCAACATCTGAATACATATTTACAAGCACAATAAATAGCTGTCAAATCACAAACTCGTACTATCATTTTTGATTTGAAACAGTTTGTTATGGATTTTGATTCTCAAAGGACAATTTAGAAAGAAAGAAACCACAAACACATTCATAATGCTATGCTAAAAGGAAAAAAATCTAAAGGGCGAAACATTAACTTAACATAACAATTAACTTTGAATTTTAAGCTAATAACAGTATGGAGCATGTTATGATACATATTTTGGTTGACAAATGAAAGTTATTGCAAATATTAACAATTTCATTCAAGTAATCCCTGACTTGTAAAGAAAATAAGGCACATACGGATGAAATGGTTACAAGCTATTGTGTTACATATTGCAATTTTCATAACATAAATATGTAAGTTGGCAATAATTAAGAGCTTCATATATATGGGCTTTGAGGTACAGACAGATCTACCAAATGCTAGTAACTAATAAAGTGATGTGTCAAACCCTTAGTTTTATATCACTATTAACTCTTTGAGCGCTGGAACCGGATTTTGAAGGACTTTGCAAACAGTTTGGATCCAGATGAGACGCCACAGAACGTGGCGTCTCATCAGGATCCAAACTGTTTGCTATTCTGATAGTATTCTTTGAAAAAAAAAATCAAAGAAAATGCTAATTTTAGAAATTTAGCAGACAACATTTTAGCAGACAACAAATTTCCCAGCATGCAAAGGGTTAAAAAATAGAAAACCATACTGAGGGCCCTATAGCAAAATAGTTACCAAACAGTGTATAGACGGAAGCCGAAGGCACATGAAACATAACGAAACACCAGAGGAACGCTTAGGTCCATATCCAATATGGGGCTGCCTGGCTTGTCACTATAGGCCATTTTGCCTGAGGAAAGGTTTTCTATTACTTATAGTCTACCAAACATTTTCATCCTGTGTATCAACCAGTGAATAATCAATGATTTTATCAGCACTGACAACAAAAATTGTATAACTGAAAGTGAGTTCTAATCCAGATTATGTTCTATTATGTTATCTGAAAGTGAGTTCTAATCCAGATTATGTTCTATAATGTTATGCTACATAAACATGAAGCGCACACAGTTCAAATGAACTACAAGAATCCTCTGTATCGTTCAACAGATGTTCAAACTGTCGCGCGCTGGCGTCCCTAAAGCGGTGGTGTTGCAACGAAATAAACAGAAATTAATGTCCCACGAATAATAATGATTTAACAGTATGTTATGTTATATTAATATGAACCACACACAGTTCAGATCAACTACAGGAATCCTCTGTATCGTTCAGTAAATGTTCAAACTGTCTCGCGCTGGCGTCCTTGTAGCGATCATGTTTCATCTCGACGTACTTAGCGTGGTCTTTCTCCGCATTCAACTGACTGTAGAGGTCGTGCAGCTGTTGCTTGGTCTCTGAGTCTGCGAGGTCGGCGTAGTCGCTCAGCCGTGAAATAGTCTGACGGGAAGCCTACAGGGGGTAACAATTAAATATTTGTTTTAAGATTATTTCCGAAAAAAATAGTTTACATTTACCCAAAATATAGGCCCGTGGTGTTTAGTGGCATGTACAAATTTTAAGAAAGATCTGCTTAGTCACTCAGCCATGAAATGGTCTGACGAGAAGCATATTAGGGTAACAACATAATAATAATTTTATAATTAGGTCCCAAAAAGTAAGTTACAATTTCAGTTCCCACAAGCTTTCACAGATATATACTCTACGATTTTGAAAGTTATATGAAGCTTTACACAAGCATGTTTTCTAATTAATGACGACACTTTCCACTTTCTTTTTCTTTTTTTTCGTTTAAAGGAAGTCTTTTCTTAGCAAAAATCCAGTTGAGGCGGAAATTGCCATCCCTGATTAGCCTATGCAGTATCGGCTAATCCGGGATGACACTTTACGCACATTAAGCCCCATTTTCCCAGAGCAAGGCTCATAATCAACAACTAACCCTGATCATTTCCCGAGCTTTTTGTGCCGCTGCCTGTGCCTTGTACCTCTCCCCATCCAACTTCTTCTGCTGTTCAGTGTTTTCCACCTCAAGTTTCTGTTGGACACGTCTATGTAACAGAACAGAATGGGATCATTAAAACACTGGAATATGTCAAAGATGGTAACGTAACAGAACAGAATGGAATAATCAAAGCACTGAAAGATGTCAAAGATTGTTTCGTAACAGAACAGAATAGGATCATCAAAGCACTGGAAGATGTAAAAGATGACTACATAACAAAACAGATTGGGATCATCAAAGCACTGAAAGACAATTTTAATGATTTATTTATTTTAAATGTTTTCCGACTCAAGTTTCTCTTAGAGATGGCTATGTAACAGAATAAAATGCGAAAATCAAAGCATTTAACAATTTCAAAATTGTGCAAAAAATTGTTTGCCGCAAATTTAAGTGATTCCACAATAGAATGTGAAAATTAAAGCACTGACAGAGGAACAAGATCACAATAAATTTGCTCTCAACAGAAAATCATATAACTGATAAGAGAGATTTACGTTCTGGACAAAATATTCATTTATTAAAGAAAGAGTTATTGTCTTTGTGCCATATGCCTCCATTTAAGCTACATGTGTATCTTCCTATGAAGTTTCATGTTGACACATTTAATAGTTTTTAAAATAAGCCCCAGACAAAAGATGAGGCATAATAATAACCATTGGTAAATAACTCTGAACTTAAAGCAAAAGTTATCGCTCTGGTAGCACTTATACTCAATGTCACCCTCTTTAATTTATGGTTAACTTACAGATTCAGATCCTTACAAGTTTCTCCATTACCTGCCATCTGTGGTGTATATCTACCCATACTTACCGAGAAGCCACAAGTTCTGACTGAAGATTATCAAACTTGTCCTTGAACCATTCATGAGCACTCTTCAAATGGTTTGAGATCTGAAAACAGTGGAAATATAAAGTACAATTTTACGCAATATATAGTTTATTTTCTAAAACTCACAACAAGAGGTCATTTATTCTATTACTGGGTACATACAATTCACGAAATGCCTGGCCTACTTTCAAGTGCTGACTTTCATTAAATTACAAATTACAGTGATGTTGTGACTGTTTCCTTGTTTTCTTAATTTAACTACTTACAACAGATAAAACAATAAATTCCATTCAGAATAGCTGTACCACCAATGACTCCATTAAGAGTTATATCCCTTAGCTCGAATGACTCCATGAAGAACTATTTTCCCTAAGCTCCAATTACTCCATGAAGAGTAACATCTCTAGATCAATTGACTTCATGAAGAGTTATATCCCTTAGATTGAATGACTCCATGAAGAGTTACATCCCTTTGCTCCAATCACTCCATAAAGTGTTACATCCCTTAGCTCCAACGACTCCATAGAGGGTTACATCCCTTACATCCAATAACTCTAGGAAGAGAAGAGTTACATCCCTTAGCTCCGATGACTACATGAAGAGTTACATCCCTTAGCTCCAATGACACCATTAAGGGTTACATCCCTTACCTCCAATGATTCCATGCAGAGTTACAACCCTTACCTCCAATCACTCCTTGAAGAGTTACATCCCTTAGTATCAATGACTCCATGAAGAGTTACATCCCTTATTACCAATGAATCCATGAAGAGTTACATCCCTTACCTCCAAAGACTCCTCCCGGACCTCACCGAGTCTTTTCTCTGCAGCAGATTTCATATGGTCCAACTCATCTTCTCGTTTCTTCGTTGTCTACAACAATCAGGTATTTATCTAATTAAAATAACATATTAAGATTTTTGAATGATACAGCTGACATGTTTTCATTAACAATTTAATGTAAATCAAATAGATTATAAATAGTAACAGTAATAATTAGTAAATAGATTCAAACATAGCTTTATAAACAAACATGTACTAACTAAAAACAACTAAACTGATTCTCCGCAGGATTGTTCATTCCACTGCAATGCAAACATTCTCTCAAAATAGAAAAAAATCACAATATTCAACCTTCAGAGGGCTATAAGGCCTTTCCCCATTCTTTAAAAGCATAAAAAGGTTGTTGTGGCGTAGTATTTATGGTGTCCACCTTGCAACCTGGAGGTCACAGATTCGATCCACACTGAGGAAGCGTTCTCTAGATCTCCATCTAAAGGGAAAGGAACTCGGGAGCGTTCCAGTAAGACTGCAGCTTTCGATGCAATTGAGCTTAAATAAATAGGTTTAAACTTTAAACAAAATGTCCAAGCATTACCCACCTTGTATTTTTTCCTGATGTCCTCCTTCAATTTGCGTTCCTTTGCAAGAGAGCGTTCTTTCTGGGTCACAAGGTCAGCGGTCTGGGACTGAGCATGAGCCAGCTGACGTAACTCTGTCTGCAGTGAGTTGATTTGCGCCATGAACGTGGAAATCATCTCCGCCTATCAAGCAAAATATGCAGGGTTAGAAAACATTTTGGCAATAGTTCCATACCCTGGTTTTTACAATACCGTACTTGTTTATAAGTTTTCTCTAATAATCTAAGGCCAACCAGAAATTTGAGGGGCCATTGGAAAGTGTGCCTTTCGTCATAGATTTAAGTCTGAAAGTAAGAGTATTCCTACAACTGTAATGTTCTAATAGTATAATACAGTTCAATATGACATGGAATTTAACAATTCAAAGTGCACAATTCTTCATTCAGGATAAAAAAATCTTTTACATTTTTGTAGCTTCTGTACATTAAAAAGCTGAACATATCTTTTCTTGGTTCTTTGTCTATCCATTTTTCTTAAGTCTAAGAATGGTTTGGTGAATACGGGCCCTGGTTGGTGAATATGGGCCCTGGTTGGTGAATACGGGCCCTGGTTGGTGAATACAGGCCCTGGTTGGTGAATACCGGCCCTGGTTGGTGAATATGGACCCTGGTTGNCTGGGACAGTTAATCTGTCAAGTCGTTGACATATTGTATCAGCATGGACTGGGACAGTTAATCTGTCAAGTCGTTGACATATTGTATCAGCATGGACTGGGACAGTTAATCTGTCAAGTCGTTGACATATTGTATCAGCATGGACTGGGACAGTTAATCTGTCAAGTCGTTGACATATTGTATCAGCATGGACTGGGACAGTTAATCTGTCAAGTCGTTGACATATTGTATCAGCATGGACTGGGACAGTTAATCTGTCAAGTCGTTGACATATTGTATCAGCATGGACTGGGACAGTTAATCTGTCAAGTCGTTGACATATTGTATCAGCATGGACTGGGACAGTTAATCTGTCAAGTCGTTGACATATTGTATCAGCATGGACTGGGACAGTTAATCTGTCAAGTCGTTGACATATTGTATCAGCATGGACTGGGACAGTTAATCTGTCAAGTCGTTGACATATTGTATCAGCATGGACTGGGACAGTTAATCTGTCAAGTCGTTGACATATTGTATCAGCATGGACTGGGACAGTTAATCTGTCAAGTCGTTGACATATTGTATCAGCATGGACTGGGACAGTTAATCTGTCAAGTCGTTGACATATTGTATCAGCATGGACTGGGACAGTTAATCTGTCAAGTCGTTGACATATTGTATCAGCATGGACTGGGACAGTTAATCTGTCAAGTCGTTGACATATTGTATCAGCATGGACTGGGACAGTTAATCTGTCAAGTCGTTGACATATTGTATCAGCATGGACTGGGACAGTTAATCTGTCAAGTCGTTGACATATTGTATCAGCATGGACTGGGACAGTTAATCTGTCAAGTCGTTGACATATTGTATCAGCATGGACTGGGACAGTTAATCTGTCAAGTCGTTGACATATTGTATCAGCATGGACTGGGACAGTTAATCTGTCAAGTCGTTGACATATTGTATCAGCATGGACTGGGACAGTTAATCTGTCAAGTCGTTGACATATTGTATCAGCATGGACTGGGACAGTTAATCTGTCAAGTCGTTGACATATTGTATCAGCATGGACTGGGACAGTTAATCTGTCAAGTCGTTGACATATTGTATCAGCATGGACTGGGACAGTTAATCTGTCAAGTCGTTGACATATTGTATCAGCATGGACTGGGACAGTTAATCTGTCAAGTCGTTGACATATTGTATCAGCATGGACTGGGACAGTTAATCTGTCAAGTCGTTGACATATTGTATCAGCATGGACTGGGACAGTTCATCTGTCAAGTCGTTGACATATTCTATTTTGAAGCACAATTTGAGCCCTGCTCTGGGAAAACGGGGCTTTATGCATTTGCATAAAGTGTTGTCGCAGATTAGCCTGTGCATGCTGAACAGGCTTATCAGGGATGACACTTTCCGCTTTAATGGAATTTATCGTTTAAACGATGTCTCTTTTAAAAGAAAATCCAGTCTAGGGGGAAAGTGTCTTTCCTGATTAGCCTGTGTGGACAGCACAGGCTTATCTAGGAAGACACTTTACACATATGCATTCAACCCTGTTTTCCCAGAGCTAGGCTCATTTATTTTCGTCTAAGAATCATATTTTTATACAAACATTTTTTTCTAAGAGTCATAAAAAAAGCTCCCATCATTTTACCTGAACGAATGTTTTGAAAAGGCTTTTTCTTCTCTATAAGATTCCCAACAGTAATTGTACTGAAACCACCTTATTTCATTGACAACACCATCATGCTTTATGTACTACTATTGGACCGACTCTATCTCTTACCTCTCCAATATCTTTGGAGTTTTTCTTACTGGACACATCTCTTTCACGTCTCAACTCTTCCCGTAGAGAATCCATCCTCTCCTCAAATTTACGAATCTCAACTTTCCATTCTTGCTGTTCACGGTTCCTGAAAAAAATATTAAAATTGTCTTACCCTTTCTCTTCTTCGTCAGTTTTCAAACTTTGAAATGCCAAAATAAACAAACAAAATACTTACCGAATATTACGCTAGTCAATTGTTCCATGTGTTTGTATCAGTCGAGTGGCTTGTGTGATGACGTATCTCCCAAGAGGCGGAGCCTCAAGTGTGATACAAAATAGCGCAAGCCACGAGACTGATACAAACACTTGTAACAACTGACTTAAGTAATATTCCTTTTATTATATACAACTTTGAATCATTTCAATATAACAATGAGTTTAAGCGTTCATAATTAACCAAGAATGCTCTTATAATTGTCTGCATTCAAAGTGACGTCATTAAAAGTAGTCCGGCTAGTATGGTTATACGGAATTAGAGAACTAGCGAGTAGCATAATACGGGAATTATTTCTGTGCAGTTGTATTTTATCCATTGATACAACTTGTATTTTTTGGGAACAGAAAGCAGGTATATAATAAACAACAGTATTCCATCTTAAAGATATTTCACTGACTTATACTTTGTTTAATACAAAGCAGCTGAAATAACAACAACAACAATTTCTAACAAACCATGGCAACACATTTCCAAAATGTCTTGACTCTCTTGACAGCTTTAAGCCCAATCCCCAAACCACTTTCAGTATAAACCTATTTATTTTAGCTCAATTGAATCGAAAGCCTAAGGCTTATTAAATCACTCTTAAGTCCATTTTCTATGTTGAAACAGTACTTGGTGTCTTTTGGGAGATATAAAGAACGTTCCCACAGTGGGGATCGAACCCATGACTTCCTGGCACCATACCCACTATGCCATGGCAACCTCTTGACAACAACTGTTGACTCACTTGTCAGATTTTAGCCTGCTGATCACAGAGTCCTTCTTGCCCAGTTCCACCTGCAATGACTCCACAACAGACTGCAGCTGTGAGTGTGAGGCCATTACGGACTCCAGAGTGGACGCTATCTCCTTGTTCACTGCTTTGGCATCCTCATTATTCTTCTGAAGGGACTTAATCTGTTGATAATAAAGTTGTTAAAACCATATTCTCAGACAAATTGGCTTATGTCTTTAACAAATCTGTCTTAACAAGAGATGTCTGTAAAAGTTTCCCTCAGTTAGACTGAAGCAAGCAATGAAAAATGACAAAAGCTGCTGACTGGAAACAAGTGTTACAGTTTTCTTAACAACATGTAGGCGAGTCTTTGAGCCTTGCTCTGGGAAAATGGGACTTAATGCATAACTGCATAAGCACAGGCTAATCAAAGGTAATACTATCCGCCTTAAATCGATTTTTGCTAAATAGAGACTTCCTTTAATCTAAAAATACCATAAAAGCTGAAAGTGTTGTCGCTGATTAGACTTTGTGCACTGCACAGGCTAATCTGGGATGATACTTTTTGCACATGCATTAAACCCTGTTTTCCCAGAGCAAGACTCATTTATATAATAATATCTATAATAACTTTAAAAGGAGTGTGTTCATTATTCAACACATTGACTGCTAATAGAACAATTACGCGTAAACTATCCAATAATAATGGAACACACTGTCCAATTTTCACAAGGTGTCTTATCATAAACTAAAACTATGAAAGGGATGATTATTCTGGATATTTACGGTACCTTCCGCCTCTCCCTATCCTCCACACTCTGCAGCTTGGTGAGCAGACGCTGGTTTTCTTTGAGCAGTTCATCCTTGACGACAGTGATGGAGCTGAAGTCGCCATGACGACTGTCCAGCTGTAGGTGGGCCTGCTTAAGTTGGGACTCCAGACGCTCTATCGTCACCTTGAGATCACTGATGTCGCTCTCACACTGGAATATGCAAACTAAGCGTAATGTTTGATAAAAAAATGTTTTTACATTTATTACCGGTATGACAATTTTAACAACATGGCCAAGATGCTCCTTGCTTGCTTACCTCTGTACTGGGGTGTGCCCAGTTTCAAACCCAGGGCAAGATTGGAACATTTTTTGAAATGGACAAAAATCTGAGGTCATGAACCAAATATCAAAGCTATGTGTTTTGAGGTTTCAGAAAAGATTTTTAAAGTTACCATGCTATTTCGTTCACCTTAAAACAATCCACCCCAATTCGCAAGACAGGGCCAATTTTTACCACATGGACATAATACAACATTTGGCCTTGTTGTTTCAGAAATTTTGAAAGTTATTTACCTGAGTGTACTTGTTGGCCAATGCCTCTGCCAGTGTCCTATACTTGTTGGTCTCCAGATCGGCCTTCCTCAGAGACTCCAGCTCCAGATTGGCCTGCTCCAGTGTTGTCTGCAGGCGGCCATTGTCGTAGGACAGCTTGTTCTTCTGGTCCATCATCTCCTTCAGAGTATTCTCAACATGCTTCTGTGCTTGCTGAGAATGTAACAGTGGTTCTGATTGGATGGGATGTTTGGAAGGCTTGCTGAGAATGTAACAGTAGTTCTGATTGGATGGGATGTTTGGAAGGCTTGCTGGGAATGTAACAGTGGTTCTGATTGGATGGGATGTTTGTAAGAATTGCTGGGAATGTAACAGTGGTTCTCATTGGATGAGATGTTTGGAAGGCTTGCTGGGAATGTAACAGTGGTTCTGATTGGATGGGATGTGTGTAAGGCTTGCTGGGAATGTAACAGTGGTTCTGATTGGATGGGATGTTTGTGAGGCTTGCTTGGAATGTAACTGGTTCCGATTAGATGGTTTGTTTGTAAGGCTTGCTGGGAACATAACAGTGGTTCTCATTGGATGGGATGTTTGCAAGAATTGCTGGGAATGTAACTGGTTCTGATTGGATGAGAAGTTTGTAAGGCTTGCTCGGAACATAACAGTGGTTCTCATTGGATGGGATGTTCGTAAGAATTGCTGGGAACATAACAGTGGTTCTCATTTGATGGAGTATTTGTATGGCTTGCTAGTTACATAACAGTGGTTCTCATTTGATGGGCTATTTATAAGGAGAATTTTGATTGATCCAAAGCATTTTTCACAGTCAAATTTTGATGGAAGGACTTGATACAGCATTTCTCATTGGATATATTAATTTTTTTAAAGCCTTGTCATTGGTCTTAATAATACACATCATGTGTCATTGGAGACAGAATTACTTTTATTTTGGTAAACAGGCATTTTAATTGGTCAAAACAAAACTGCATATTTTCCAATGATTTAAAATGAATACCATATTACTTTTTGTGCACACTAAGATTTTGATCCATCTTAAAAAGACTTAATTTTATGATGTTGTAAAAGACCTTGATGGGTAAAAATATGACAGAATATAATTGTTTGTTGTAATAACCCTCTTGAATGGTCAAAAGAGACCATGATATTGTGCTTGAATTGGTTTACTCAAATTAACTTAAATAAATGTATTAAAAACCTTGTTTGCTGATAAAAACTGATTTAGAAAATGGTAAATATATACAAACAAATACATTTTAAGAATTCACAATTCAAAGAAATCTTAATATGTTTTAGAATAAATAGCTAATGGTCAATGTATATGGATGTATTAATAAAACATATAAAAGAAAAATATTTAGAAAATGAATGGCAAGATGTAACCAGTTTATCATAGTATGTACATGAAATTAACCATTTAATGAACTAGAAACAGCAGAACTTCAAGTTGAACAAAAACAGTGATTACTCTTCTTATGTAAACAGAATTTATAGAAAATATCCAGATACACGTTTATTTCCACGACTACTACTTGAACAATGAACACAACACGCTGAACACAAAACACGGACAGACTGCACTATCAACGTTACAAACAAGTCCACAAAGACTGCATACTAACACATGCAATAGCTGGTACATCATATCTTGGTTACAAGAACCTGTCTATAATAAGTATTTTTAGGATTCAGAGAAAAAAGCTTTGCATTTCATCAAATGAATTGAGTTATATATAAAAAAAAACATGAGAAAAAGATCAAAATGCAGACTTGAAACGATTCCAAACAAAGATGAATTATATAGTAATGGTTCAATGGCTAAGGGAACAAATATATACATAGGAAAACAAAAATATGAGCTAAAACCATAAATCGGAACAAAATAGATAACAACAGAAACTGGGAAACACGTTTTGTAAATAAAGGATGAAATAATTTTGAACTAAAAAATACAGATTTTTGAATTTTATGAAGATAGGACAGAAATAAGCAGGACTAGACATGAGTCTTTACAACAAAGATGATCCCACATTTAACTGTTGTCTATAAATCTGCTTATGTCGAGAAAACATGAATCAACCAGCTGAATGTGCCGATCTTAACATGATGGTTAACAAGTTTGTCAAGTTTCATCATATCTAGAAGCGATATGTTTTAGTTACTTACAAACAAGTTCAATAATGTCATTTTTTGCTTTAAAAAAAGTGCCATAACTCTAGTGATGTTGAAACAGAACTTGACCAAATTGTCCACCTGTACAAGTTGGTAAATATGTTTGTAAACTTTAATCATTCTAACAGAAATACTTTTTTAGTTACCCATGTCACACTTATTCAATGATCAGACAGATGGAACAGAGCAAATCTACATGCCCCCCCTCCCCACGACATCCCTCTAAATAGGTGATATAAGAAAGATGCACTGAATGGTAATAGCGCGAAGACGAAAAAGGTCACATGCAGATATTGTCTCCTATACCTTATAGCATGACTCTCCACAATATTCTGTATAAATCTTACAAAAGACATAAAAACCAATGTACATAGTGAAAAATAAGAAATACGGAAATGTGTCATACAAAATGACTGTTAATGACTGTTCACGAAATGTCAATCGAACATAAATTATACAGTGGTAAAGACAATTCTTAAACCAGGTTGGGACACTTATAAAGTGAATAAGGTAGTAGATTTAAGCCTCTCTCTGGGAAAATGGGCTTAATGCATATGCATAGTGTTGTCCCTGATCAGCCTGTGCGGTCTACACAGGTTGCAGTCCACACAGGATTATCAGGGATGACACTTTCTGCTTTTATTGTATTTTTTGTGTAAAGAAAATCTCTTCTGAGCAAAAATCCAGTTTAGGCAGAAAGTGTCGTCCCTAATAAGCCTGTGTGGACTGCACAGTCTAGTCTGGGACCACAATTAACGCACATGCATAAAGCCCCGTTGTCCACGAGCGAGGCTTAGATATTTTCAGAGAAGCCCGACACTTAAATTTAAGAGTGTCTCTTCTAAAATTCTTGTTAAGCAACTTGGGACGTTATTCAATAGAACTGCAAGCATGGACAGTTTAAATAGAATGTGTTTGTTGGTTGCATGCATTTTTCAAAGAAAAGTTAAACATCAGCAAAATTTAAATCATTCTAACCTATATTATGTTCTTATGATGAACATTAGACAACAATACAGTGTTATCACAAAACCATATACCTTTATGTCTCTCTATTTAACAATGTCAAATACACACATAATATATTGACAAACAGAAATGTGCATAATAATTACATAATAGATTTTCTCATTTATAAGCAAAACCCTTGATCCTTCAAGACATTGTTGTAAGAACGGAATCAACTTATATAGTTCTTTTGATTAAAGTAATTTCGCTTATTTGCAGTCCGAATGCTTTTGTAGGGATAGATGCATTATTAATTGTGAGGAATAATAACAATAATCAGAGTTACTTCGGTAATAGCTGTTTTTGGTCTAAAGGCAAAACTGAGTAACTCTCCCTTAACAACAAACACAACCTTTTGGCAAGGTTTGAACAATAACATGGACAGATATTAGATACAATTTTAAATCAGTGTTATGTCACAGGACTATAATTCTAAATAATGTGTTTTGAAGTTAAGGACAAAGTCACTTGTTAACATGATCTACTAGTTTTGGACAATCAGGTAAACATCGACCCAAGACCAGACATTACCTCATTCTCAGCCTTATAAAACAAAGATGGAAACCGTGGCAACAAATGGTATCTACACCGCATATGTAACAAAATATGTAACAGAAAAAGTTGATTGTCAATGTTTGTATGTCATTCAGAATTGTTATGCAGATAAAATAGTTTCACACTAAAGTCTCAAAATTGGTTTGGCAAAAATCATGTCCCATATATTTAGTGCTGTGGAATTGTATAAATAAATGTATGAATTTAACAAAGTACTATTTTTAAATTTAATCTTGAAATGATTGTATAAAAAGCCAGAGGTCATTAGACACTTTTGAGTCTGCTTACTAGATAGAACCAGTCCTTAACCCTTTGAGTGCTGGAACCGGATTTTGAAGGCCTTTGCAAACAGTTTGGATCCAGATGAGACGCCACAGAACGTGGCGTCTCATCAGGATCCAAACTGTTTGCTTTTCTGATAGTATTCTTTTAAAAAAAAACGAAGAAAATGCTAATTTTAGAAATTTAGCAGACAACATTTTAGCAGACGACAAATTTCCCAGCATGCAAAGGGTTAATGCCTTTTCAGATGAGATCATTTGAACGCCTCCAAAAAATAAATAAACTCCCTATCATCGCCCAAAGTACTGGTGATGCAAGCAACTGTGATAACTCATTAATTCAAACTAAAAAGCAATTTAACTTTATACCTGGTACATGTATACGTTTATGGCATGCTACACATTTAAAAAATACGAAACTCTTGTTAAACAAGCATAGAAAGGGGGACAACTCATGTGATGTTGCACAACTCAGGTTGCAAAGTTGTACACCCTGGCAGTATAGGGAATGTAAAACTACTTTTGAGTTAATGAAATAAACTTCGACAATAAAGTACCAATAATAACCTATGGTGTCCATGAAAAAAAGAATTGAGAATGAAACTGGAATTAATGTAAAAAATATTTTAACCAGGCAAACCATTAAATATTAATGGATGAGAGATCCTGAAGACATTTCATAAACACATTGAAAGACATATAATGCATAGTCAATAACATTATTATGCTAATATAACTCAAAAAAGTGTATTTATAATGTTATTTTTTATATAAAATATATATATATATTAAATTATATATATATATATATAAATTTATATTGTTATACAATTATATATATTGTATATTAATACAATAGATTAAACAGACATAGTGTAGAATGTGTTATTGCTGACGCCAGAATAGTAATAGTTAAATAGTAATAGTTCAATAGTTATAAATATATTATTTGAGTCTAGTTCTGGAAAAACTTTGCTTAATACATGGTCATAAGTTTGCACAGGCTAATTAAGTGCAAAACTTTCTGCCTAGACTTCACAATCTGGGATGACACTTTACACAAATGCATTAAGCCCAGATTTCCCAGACCATGGCTCAATGGATTATCTAAAAGGGATGTGAAATTTGCAAACTCTTTATTGGTAGAAACTAAGTTATGCTTCAAAAATAAATAAATTGTAAATGACTGGAAACAAATCAACAAGAAGAAAGCTTCATAACCCTGATTACAAGCTTATCTTCTTTCGAAATTTAAATTAATGGAAGCAAGACAATCATGAATGCTTGATTTTAAACAAGAGATGTGTTTGTCAGCAACACAATGCCCCCTACTGCGCCGCTTTGAATTAAAACATTTTTTTTTTTATTATATCCCTTTTAAAATTATAACTTCCCTTGTGAAAATGATCTGTACCTGCCAAATGATCAATAGAAATTATCTCCCTTTAAAGCTTGTTACTTCCCTTGGATTTTGTTTTTTGGCCTTTGACCTTAAAGGATGACCTTGACCTTTCAGCACTCAAAATGTGCAGCTCCATGAGATACACATGCATGCCAAATATCAAGTTGCTATCTTCAATATTGCAAAAGTTATGGCCAATGTTAAAGTTTTCGGACGGAATCACAGACTGACAGACGGACTGACAGTTCAACTGCTATATGCCACCCTACTGGGGACATAAAAACTAAAGCTGAGGCCAAACTGATTTAGGAAAAAAAATCTTTTGCAGACAAAAGCTCAGCCAAATTATTCAAGCAAAAACAGTCATGAAAGCAGTCAGTATACCTGCTGTTGCTCAAATCCTGAGATTCGCTCAAGGAGATGAGCATTTTCATGCTCAAGTTTCCGCCGTGCTCGACTGTGACCGTCGAGCTCGAGTTGTAGTTGTTGTACCTGCTTTTGAAGTTTTGCACGCTCCTCCACCATTGAATCTACTGTCTGGTTTACCTGTGGAAAGTTTGGGCAAGTTATTGTATGGGCCTCATTCTGGGAAAACTGGTCTGAATGCATGTGCGTAAAGTGTCATTCCAGATTAGCCTGTGCAGTCTGCCAGGGACGACACTTTCCGCTTTTATGGAATTTTTTGAGTATAAGGGGTCTCTTCTAAACAATAATCAAGTGTAAGCAGAAAATGGCACTACTGATTAGCCTGTGCAAACTGCACAGGCGAATCTGGGATGACACTTTAAGCACATGTATGAAGCCCAGTTTCTTCAGAGCAATGTTCATATGATTGTGAACTGACATGAGTGTAGTATCATACCATACTGTAAACAATTTGATTCACCTCTGGAAAAAGGGTGCAGTTATTGAATAATGATACTATAATACTGGTATCCTAACAACTGGTTCAAGGTTATTATGTATGCAAAAAAAAGACACAGTAAAAGAACAACATTTTCAACAGGTTTAAGTGCTTACTATGTTTATCACATCTTTACAATTTTAATAAGAGAATCTCCCTCTGTTTAAATCCAAAAACAACTTCACAAAGTCATGCTTCTTGTGAGTGTCAATGAGACTATAAAAGAACAGATATTATGTATATGTTAATACTACAAAACCCACATAACCTAAAACACAACCCTACCTCCTCGAGCAGTGACTCCTTGTCCTTCAGTATGCGGTCCCTGTCAGCCTGTTGTTGTTGTAGCTGGTCCTGCAGGGTGGTGAGCTCCTTACTGAGGCTGTCGGCTGTCCGTGTAAACTCATCGTCCTTGCTGGAGATACGTGATTTTAGTTTGGAGATCTCCTCCTCACTTCGCTTGCTGGGAATAGAAAAGGTAAAAAAAGGTAAAAGGTATGGGTTAATTGTCTGATATTGAAACTAGGCCATATCTTTAGCCTACTTTCATATTTATCACTGGGAAATAAGTCTTCCACTTATACTGCAGTATGCAGCCATGGCACATTGGCTTATTTTCCTCACAGGTACACATTTATACCTGTTGGTATAGAGGAGCAAGCTTTGGATTAATTTTTTCCCCAGTAAAATGTCATGGTCAGAGCAGGAGTTAAACCAGGGACCTTCAGATTTCTAGACCAGCCCCTCCTCAATCTGCTTGCAGGGAACTGAACTGAGCCTCAATATACCAAAAACGGGACTTAATGCATTTGCACAAAGTGTCGTTCCAGATTTGCCTGTGCAGTCCGCACAGGCTAATAAGGGAATACACTTTTAGCCTAACTGAATTTGCGCTTAGAAGAGACTTTCCCAAATAAAAAATCCATATGAGCTGAAAGTGTCATCCATGATAAGCCAGGGACAACTTTTTCAAACTAGACTTGATTTTTGTTTAGAAGAAACTTCATTTAAATAAAAAACTCCATAAAAGCGGAAAAAGTCATCCATGATATTAAGCATATGTAGACGGTAAAGGCTTATCTGGGTCACACTTTACAAAGGCTTATCTGGGTCACACTTTACAAAGGCTTATCTGGGTCACACTTTACAAAGGCTTATCTGGGTCACACTTTACAAAGGCTTATCTGGGTCACACTTTAC
>VMBQ01001001.1:50281-96668 GCA_007657795.1 Dreissena rostriformis | reverse complement strand
AGTCACTGTGACCTTGACCTTTGACCTAGTGACCTGAAAATCAATAGGGGTCATCTGCGAGTTATGATCAATGTACCTACGAAGTTTTATGATCCTAGGCGTAAGCGTTCTTGAGTTATCATCCAGAAACCATTTTACTATTTGCAGTCACTGTGACCTTGACCTTTGACCTAGTGACCTCAAAATCAATAGGGGTCATCTGCCAGTTATGATCATGTACCTATGAAGTTTCATGATCCTAGGGTTAAGCGCTCTTGAGTTATCATCCGGAAACCACCTGGTGATGGACCGACCGACTGACATGTGCAAAACAATATACCCGCTCTTCTTCGAAGGGGGCATAATAAAATGTAATCTAATTTGAAAACATGTATGCCCAAGACTGTAGAAATCTAGAAACATACATAATTAATTCAACATTATTTAAGATGTAGCATTTTGATTACTATTTTATATAAAAAATACAGTCCTTTTCATTGAATCATTTAGTGTACATTCAAAGTTTGGAGTTTACTCTTAATATTTTAGTCTATAAGACATCATAGCAGGTGCAACCATTACCAACAAATACCGTTGGCCAAACAAAAGTGCAGAATTCTTACTGAATGCTTGGGAGATTTATGACTCTAAAAGTGAAACCATAAACACTGAGTACACTGCTTTTTATCAATGACAAAACATGGTTACCTGTTGTCTTCTAATGATTGACTGTTGATGATTGCCAATCAATGAAAGGAGTTGTTTAACACACATGAAATGATCATATCTATAATTGTTCATCAATGCTGACATAATGATAAATTATGTTAACCGTTGTTTAATAATCATGACCCAACATAAGACATAAACATGGTTAACTATTGTCTGTAACTAATTGACAATTAATGTTTATCAATCATGTAGACCGTAATAAAGAGTCTAGCCATGGTTACCAGTTGCTTATCAATGATAACATGCTGATTAACAATGCCTACAAGTTATTAATCAATGATAAAATGCTGATAAACAATGCCTACAAGTTATTAATCAATGATAATATGCTGATAAACAATGGATATTGGTCGTTTATCAGCAATGACATGACATAAAGCAAGCTATCTGTTGTTTATCAGTGATCACATACTGACAAACAATTGTTACCTGTTGTTTATCAACGTTGACATACAGATAAGCCATGATTACCTGTTGTTTATCAATGATGGCATGCATGGTTACCTATTGTTGATCAACTTCGACATACTGATAAACAATTATTACATGTTGTTTATCAATGATGGTATGCTGATAAACCATGATAACATGTTGTTTATCAATGATGACATGCTGATACACCATGATTACATGTTGTTTATCAATGATGACATACAGGTAAACAATGATTATCTGTTGTTTATGAACAATGACATACATATAAACCATGTTTACCTGTTGTTTATCAATGATGACAAGCTGATAAACCATGATAACATTTTGTTTATCAAAAATGGCATGCTGATAGATCATGGCAACCTGTTGTTTATCAACAATGACATTGTTATAAACACTGATTACCTGTTGTTTAATAATGATGACATGCTGATTAACCATGAATTCTTGTTGTTTATCAACAATTATACACTGATAAACCATGATTACCTGTTGTTTATCAATGATGACATACAAATTAACCATGGTTACCTGTTGTTTATCAATGATGAAATACAAATTAACCATGTTTACCTGTTGCTTATCAATGATGGCCTGTGTCTGCTCCAGCTGTTTGATCAGATCCTCGTACTGTTCTCTCAGCCTCGAGACCTCGGTGATCAACATGTCTCTGTCACCCTCACAACTCCGGTACTTCTCTACCAGGGAATCTTAAAAGGGAATGTTTTCAAATTGCTGGCACAGTTAATGTTACATTTGCTATGTTAAACAATTGCTGACACATTTGCAATTTTAAAAAAGTTCAAAAATTGCTGACAAAGTTAACATATTATTTGAAATATTTAAAATTGCTGACACAGTTAACGTAATATTTGCAATGTTAAAACATTGCTTTCATAATTAACATAATATTTGCAATGTTCAAAAATTGCTGACATAGTTAACCCTTTACCACTCAGATTGCACTTTGGCAAGTTTATAAAGTCCCTTAGAAAATGAAATTTCATTTAAGACCTTTCTTGCTAGATTCATGTTTTAACTGCTTTTTTCTAACCCTATGATACTTATGAGCTGCAAACAGCATATACCTGAACAGACTGCCGGTAACTCGCTGACTGTTTTGGTTTATGCTGGTTGATTATACAGCCATTTTCACTTTGCTTTTGAGCGGGAAAGTGTTAACGTAACATTTGCAAGTTTGCAAAGGGAATGTTTAAAATTACCAAATTGATTATTATAGAACCAACAGTAGCTTGATAGTTTAAGTCACAACAAATATAATTCAATCAATAGTCATAGGAATGGCTTTTCGTTTCACCTCATACAGATTTTCAAAGAGATTGGTTGATGGGTTATTAACCAGTCTGTGATAGAGATTGGTTGATGGGTTATTAACCAGTCTGTGATAGAGATTGGTTGATGGGTTATTAACCAGTCTGTGCATGTCTCAAAGAGATTGGTTGATGGGTTATTAACCAGTCTGTGCATGTCTCATAGAGATTGGTAGATGGGTTATTAACCAGTCTGTGCATGTCTCATAGAGATTGGTAGATGGGTTATTAACCAGTCTGTGCATGGTAGATGGGTTATTAACCAGTCTGTGCATGTCTCAAAATTGGTTGATCATGCTCATTAGGAGTGTACACAAAGTATGGAATGCCACAGTTATTACAATTGTTATTCGGATAAAGGAAAATTCAGTAAACTGGTTTAAACACACTGGCATTTTCAATCTGTTTATGATTTCACAAGAAACATGGCAACACCACAAAACCAGGTTTTCATCATCTTCTTTATTAATTAAGTTTAAATAATGGTGCAATCCCAAGCTAAGTCTGCATGTCAGCTACCTACACACAAACTTTCAGCTTACTGTAACTATCTCCATTCAAACTCAAGTTATTGAGTACAAAACTTTTTCTATTTTAAGTAACAGCGACTTTGATGGTCCTAAACGCAATCCAAAGCAACAACTGGTCCCAGTATGTACCTTTCTCATCACACAACATCTTGTAGCTGCCCTCTGCGATCTGTTTGCGTTTGGTTTCCTCCTTCAGTAGTTCTCGCAGTGTCTCGTTGTCATTCCGGATGTGAGCATAGTCAGAACTCAACGACTGCACCTGAATACACATGACAATCTGTAAAGAGGTCTCTACTAAACAAAAATCCAGTATACTTGGAAAGTACACTTTACGCACATGCATCTTACCCATGTCATTCCAGATATGAGCATGGTCTGAACTAAATTACTTCACCTGAATAAACATGCCAATCTCTTATTTAATACCTTTTTTTTTTCATTTTTGCAAGTCTGGACTCAAATGTGAAAAAAGCTCAGCATGAGAATGCTGTGCTCAGGTGAGCTAAAGACTCATAATTATCATAAAAAATGGCATGATTAAAACTGTGTACACCTTAAGCCTAAAAAGCATTAAAGCTGAGAAGAAACAAAAGCCAGAAATTCAATGCACAAACCCCAGTTCTTTCTGATTCCACAAGGCTCTCCATTTCTCTGACGCGTGTGAGCAGTGTATTGTGGGACTCCTCCAGGCTGGCGCGCAGGCTCTGTTCCCGCCCCACCTCCTCCTTCAGCTCCGTGATGCGCTTCTGCAGCTTAGCCTGTGACATGTTCAAACCCTCGGCTGTCATGGCAGCCTCCATCTACAGAATACAGGTGTCAAGGTCACTCTTTTAAAAATATTTTGTGGCATACTTAAAATATTAATGATAAAATAAAGAGTGGAAGACAGGACAATACAAGGTTAAGGCTTCAAAAAATCAAAACTTCATGTCAAGGCCAATGTGAGATTCAGCCTGTATTAGCAATAAAGGGCACTATAGAAATTAAATTGTTTTGTCAGACCATGCAAGAATCATTTCTTTCAGATGAATAACCTGAAGCACTGTGTTTTTTCATCAATTTGGGAATGGGGCTGGGCCTTTGGATTGCGAAAAATCACATTGTTTTGACTAAACATTGGGAAATTGAAGTGTTTTTTTTTTGCTTACATTTAGTCTTTAAAAATGAGAATAAAAGTGTTTTAAATACTATATTCACAAGGGTTAAACTTATAGCTGGAAAGGGAGATGAACATAATATTGAAATTATTAAAAAAAAATACTTGTATATAACATGTATATATATATATATATATATATATTTATTTTATTTAAAACTTCAATTTGTGAATTTAAGTCATTTAGCATACATGCCATACGTCCCCGATTGTCCATGTCGCGCAGTCCCGGAAATCTGTCAAATGTCCCGGATTTTACAAAATACATATCTACATGTACCTTATCTTAGGCTTTACTTCACCTCGAATCTGTGTTCCCACTAATCCGCAGCGTCTCCATGACAATGCCTACCCGAATAGGTGACTACGCTACATGTCAAAATCGATCAATTACCAGGGGTCCTGTTTTCATATCGATTGTCACCAAATACACTTGTTATCTTTGAAATCACAGCAACTGATCAACGGCTGTAAAAGCTTATCAAGTCAACTAGCATACATAGACCTTCACTCCAAATAATAAAGGCTTAGATCAGAAGATGAAAGCGAGCCTCATTTAGCCGACAATTTTGATCATTGTCTCTTCTGAACCGCAATTAGTACTCCGCCTTGCAGGCAGAGTTAAGCGGTACATTCACAGTGATAGTAACCAATGAGAACGCGTGCATTATGTATACATATGCAGTGGTTTACCTAAGCAATGAAATGATGTCGTAAGTCGTCGTTATGGGTTTGTATTTACGCCCAAGCGTTTCCTGCAGATGATGTGACATGTACACAAAAGCAATTTGGTGCTCTTTTCTAACACGAAAAACACGTGGCTTGTATCTAGTAACGGAAGAAGTAATGTTTAATTTGATGTTAATAGATCTAGTGTATTTCAGATAGGCTTTCGAACTTAGCAATTTACGATGTGAAAAAAAATCGTACCAAAAATGCATAAATGTCTATATTTATCACTATATGTATACATGTCCCGGAAAATCGGCAAAAGTCCCGAAAATGTGCTCAATGTCCTGGAATTGGTCTGAAAATTTATGGCATGTATGCATTTAGGAAAAATATATACTTTTTGAGATTAGAATAGGGGCCACAGAAATTTGACCAAAATAAAGCACTGTATACATGTAGCTACATGTCATCAACTGACCCGTGTCTCTGTGGACTGCTCTAGCGCCCTCTGTAGTTCCCGTATCTCGTCTCGACACTTCTCTTTTGCAGACACCTCTGACCCCAGCTCCTCCTTCAAATACTCCACCTGTCTGGTCATCTTGCCTTCAAACAACAGTAGTTTCAATACAACAGTTTGTTGAGTCACGCTGTGAGAAAACATGCTTAATGCTTGTCCAGATAAGGGGCGACACTAGCTTTCCGCATGGACTTGATTTTCATTTAGAAGAGACTTTCTTTCAATGAAAACTTTCATAAAAGCGGAAAGTGTCATCCCATGTAGACTGCACAGGCTAATCTGGGACAACACTTTACGGACATGCATTAAGCCTAGTTTTCCAAAAGCGCTGCTAATTTATTATGATGCATTAAAAGGGCTTTTCTCACTTCTTGGGAATGAGGACCTTTGCAGTCATTCTGATGGGAAAATACCTTTATTTTGGGTATTTTGGGAACATTTTTAAAGCAAGGGCATATAAAGTCCTGATGTAAGATCAAGATTTTGGGAAAACTGCATGATTTGAAAGATTATAAAAAAACAACCTGACTTACCTATTTCCTGTTCATAGGCTTCCCGCGCATACTGAAACTTCTCCTTGATCTCTCTCACGTCCTGTTTGGTGTTCAGTTTCTGGTCCCCCTGCAGGTTGACCAGGGTCAGTTTAAGGCTCTGTAGGGCACTCTCATTCTTACACACACGCGTCACCAGAGTCTCATAACTGCTCTTGAATTTCTCAAAGTTTTCCTGATTATAATAATTTACACAATAAATTATAAAATATATAAAAAAAAATATTTTTATAAAATTATATGAATTTATAAAATTTTGTATAAATTTATAAAACAAATACTTCTATAAAGTTATATGAATTTATAAAATAATGTCTTAATTTATAAAAATTATTTATATAAAATTATATTAAAGTTTGATCATAATTTACTAAAATTATTATTTTTATAAAATTGAGCCTCACTCTGAGAGACGAGGATGAAAGCATGTGCATACAGTGTCGTTCCAGATTAGCCTGTGCAGTCTGCACATGCTAATCTGGGATGACACTTTCTACTTTTATGGTATTTTTTGTTTCAAGGAAGTCTCTTCTTAGCAAAAATCCAGCTCAGACAGAAAGAGTCGTCCCTGATGACACTTTATGCACATGCATTAAACCCAGTTTTGTCAAAGCGAGGCTCAATTATAAATTATACTTTTATTAATTTGCTGTCGTATCAAATAAGCAACATCTTTGTATTGTGTAATATCATGTGTTTTATATTGTTTCCGCCTGAATGACGTTGATGTCAATTCCTGTGTTTATGTTTATATTTATACTAGTTGATGAAGGCAAGGGCTGAAATATGTTTAGTATTTAAACAAAAATAAAAGTAAGTATGTTTGTACGTTTAAGAAAATAAAAGTAACTTGTTTGTACAGTATAGGTTATTTATTAACCTGATTATAATTAATGTTCCTAGTCTGTCCCCGAAACGGTGACACCGGCTGATACGGAGAGTCACGTCCATTTTGATGAAAGGGTGAGTTACGCCCGTTTTCCCCGGACCCGGGATTGTCAAAGCCCATGCTTCCCAGCTGATCTATCAGCTGTTTGGTGTCGTCTTCCGCTGCCCGCAGTCTCGACTCAAGAACTTCATAGCTCTGTTTGGAAGGGCCGTTGTTGTTGACTGAGAGCGGTGGAATGACCGCACGCATTGACATCTTGACTCTTAATTAAGGTCTATACATTAATCCTAGGAACATGATGTAATGTCCGAGCTGATTGAAAGTTTCTACTACATGTACGTTTCACAAGAGGCACTTCTTTGATGGCATTTGTTGCTCTTTTAAGTTATTCTCAAATATTCACCATTTAGCTATACCAGTTCAATTTCTAGACATATTGTTTTGTGTTATGAAACTGTTCATTTCAACTTAATCAAAATGAACTGTGTGAAAACCAAAAATATTTCTTAAGTTCTTAAATAAATATCTGGAAATTACAAAAAACACACACCAGTTTCACATTATTAAGTTATAGGATTAAAATCAAAATGCGTTTTACATCCCTTAAATTTCAATAAATTCACTACAGTAAAAAGTATCTCATATCTTCACTTGACTGTATCCAAATTGAAAATTGCAGAGTGACGCAAATTCACTTAAAACTAATCCAATACTTTCAATACCCCTGTATATGGCAGTAATAATGATAACGCTGGTAGTTCACTTTATGGTGTCATTCGTTTATTAAGCTATGGGCCCGTACCGTAGGAAGCCCTGGGCAAACAAACGCTGTCACACCTGGATTATAGCAGCGATTGTACCCAGCAATTATACCGCAATCATATTTCGGTACTTCAGATTTCATACTCTGAATGTTTACTTTCCTCAGACTTGCTACAAATCCGAACAGTAAAAAAATCAAAATTTCAAGTAAGCTCGAATAAATTCACATTTCTACCCCCACACTTTATTTGTTCTTTGCAGCGCTCTTTAGAATGTCTGAAATAGAGAAAAAATAATCTTGAAAATTTATATGACTTCTGACTCGGGTTCAAGTAGGTTTGTTTTTTCTTATGTTACATGGTATTTTATTGCCTGTATTTGACAAACTACTTTACTTGCTTAAACAAATATAAGAGAATCTTACCGTGCTTAAAGGGGTAGTAGTCTCTTATGACAATTATTACTACTGGTGTATGAACATGTAGTTCAATGGGGCTATAAAGTGACATTTAAAGTTAAGAAGCACATCTTTCAGGAAAGCTTCAGAAAGAGTTACAAAATTCATATATACTTATCATACCACAGCTGAAAACTTAATTATCTACACGTACACTATAAGAAAATCCCAAAAAATTGTTGTGCGTTTTGACGCACAATTTTGTTCATAAGACCTGTGGACATAAGTATGTTTGTTAAATGATACAAAAATACCAGAACCTTAAACTTCATAAATTTACTGATTTCAATGCAATTTTCAATGGTAATTCATTTGGAATAATTAAATGCCAATTTGAAGGTATTTTGGCTAAGTTTTAGTTTTCACAAACAAAGTTTTGAACTGTTTCTTAACAGATACATGTATCACAAAACTGTATGAGCTTTACTTTTAGAAGTTAAACCTTTCCCACTCAGAAGCAAAGTGAAAATGGTTATATGGAACCAGCATAAAACCAGAACAGCCTGCAAGTTACTTTATGCTGTTTGCTGCTCATCAGTACATGTATCTTAGGGTTGGAAATGAAGCCTTTTAAACTTGAATCTCGTAAGAAAGGTCCTTATAAATTTAATTTGATTTTCTACAGTGCTTATCTGAGCTGTAAAGAATTAACTTTAAAACATCAGGCCTATTCATGTTCATCAATATTGTACAATAAGAATCTCTTGAATAGCGGGAATTCAACGATACAAGATATCTCCCAAAGACATTTCATATTTAAACCCAGGGCTGTAAACAATACCCTGAGTCTGTGACAACCTACAGATCACAATCAAAAGTACGCAAGTACAATCTCAGATATCTCTGACATGATCATGATATTGGTCAATATTTACAGTCATGTTAGTAATTATATTCTACATGTATAGGAATTTTAAGTTACAAAAGTTTAAATACTAAATTCTGTAAATCCGTTAACACAGTTAAAAATTAAAAGATTAACACTTAAAAAAGCTTAAATGAGCATCTTTTTTGGGAAAACTGTTCTTAATGCATTTGACTAGACTGGATTTTCGTTAAGGAATTAAAATTTTTATAAAAGCGGAAAGTGTCATCCCTGATTAATAGACTGTGCAGAGTGCACAGGCTAATCTGGGACAACACTTTACGCACATGCATTAAGCCCCTTTTTCCCAGAGCAAGGCTCAAAAATACAATCAGAGACTTATCTTACATAGTTGATGGTCATCAATATTTACACAGTCATGCTAGTAGTAATTGTCAAGGTAAAACCACATTTCGATCTGAGAGAGCATCATGGGACATATTTACCATATAGTTAAAATACTCTATTCTAGACCCCATTTACTCACTCAAAGATTAATTAGTAAAAAGGATTGAACGATAGAAAAGTCTACAAACAGTGTCCCAACATACAATTGACACAGTCATGATACATGTAGTTGGTATCAGCATAATTAGTATAGTCAAATTTTCAGTATACATTGTAGTCACATCTTTGTATTAAAAGAATGTTCAAACATAATAAGGATGGAATTAAATATTTATCCATGAATTATTATTTAAAAACACTTAATACTTTTAGTTTAAGTTAACAGACACTGTATGATCACAATTAATGGTATGCTACATGTATTCTCTAGCATTGCATGTATATACCTGTACATACACTGATGCATGTTTCATATAAAAAATAATAATTAATAGTCAAAAAATCGTGCAGTACAATATTCCTTTACATCAGTTAAAAGCTAATAAGAGCTAATCTTAATTGTGATATATTACTGACTGTAAATAAATATTTTGCCTCGTTGTGTCTACAATACAAATTATTAAAAGTTAAAATGGGCTTTAAATAGCAGTTGCAGACCAGTGATTTTTTTGGCCCAATTGGGAAAAGTACCCATTCCGGTCCAATTGGGAAAAATTGAGTCGCGAAAACCTCAAAATTTGGAAAAATTGAGTCGTGAAAACCCTGAAATTGGGAAAATTCGCTTTGTGAAATCTTCAAATTGGGAAATTGGTGTATTTTTGCTAACAAATACCTTTAAATTGAGAATAACTGATGTTAAGTTATAAATATTATATTTACTAAGGTTCTAACCATAGAGCTGCATAAGTAAATTAACTAAAGATGCATTTTATTAAAAAAAAAAAAAAAAAAAAAAAAAATTTTTTTTTTTAATTTTCAATTGGGAAAATGGTAATTTTTCCGAGATTGGGAAAGTGACGTTTTCAGTACTTTACAAAGAAGGAAAAAAATCGCTGCAGACAAACCCCTATTGCACCATTTTCAGACCTTATATCCATACCTAGAAATATCTATTGTTATGCTGCTTTTTTACTGCAACAAACAATTGCTAATCGATGCCTTTGCTGAAGTTATAAAGGGCTATATATTTACAGGAGTTTGACTCTTACTTTGTACAAAATGACAAGTCAAAAATCATATTTCTAAAACCCCAAGAATCTAAGGGTACAAAAAAGAGTTAAAGGAGAGCCCAGAAGGTGTGTGTTGTTTTGTGGCAAGACTTCTTGAAAATTATCATTTAAAGCACTCCTACCCTGTAGGACAAGACAGTGTTTGTGAATTTATCAGTAATTGTGTGATATGTACATGAACTAGTCCTATATAACAGTAGGGTTTGTTTAATACGACAATACTTTATTTTGTTAATTATATAAAGTCTCTTTCAAATGCCTTAAAAATGCTATTTGTGTCCACTAACCCGACAGACCCTTTTTTGTGGAGACACTTAACTCTTTTTATATTTCAAGTTAAGTTTCTGTGATTTTTGCTGCATTATAATTTATATCATATTTGCTAAATTAAAATTAAATAAACTGATATTTATTAAAGCAAAAATGTTAAATAAATATTTCAAAATTGCAAGATGTCTGCCTTTAACATCGTTATTGAATAAAGAGGGAAATAACTTGAGTATCAACCTACAAGTAGTTATCACAGAGAGTATATATAATTTTGGTGATGTCTTGTGCTTTGGGGGAAACCACCCAAACTCACATACTTCCAGAAAGAGGGATTGAACCCGGGTCCCCTAGCTGAGAAGGGCTTGTACCAACCACTGCGCTAACCGGACAGCTATCTATGTTTCAAATCAAGCGTACGCAGGTTAAACAGTAAGCAAAAACAGGTCAGCACCAGAATATGAGACCTCGCGTGTCAGCACCATGCAGAGAGCGTAACCTTATTGTTTAATTGAAGAGCGCATGCTAGCTGGGAAAATCAACATTGCACAGTCACTGACTGTATACTTTGAAAACACAGTTTATAATGTCGTCTGCTTACAAAATCTGCTGGCCGCTAAAGTCGTATTAAAAGACAAAAAAAAGAAAAGAAACTATAAATAAATTATTTATTTATATGTTGATTATTAAACACCTTTCTGCTGATTATCAATCTTAATAAAATAATAAGTTGTTCACGTACAAACCCTAAGTTGACTGAGTACGGCTTATTTAATTGTATCCTAGTCACACAAATACACTCAGACAAAGACACTGCCTCTGACTACTTAACCCTTTGAGTGCTGGAACCGGATTTTGAAGGCCTTTGCAAACAGTTTGGATCCAGATGAGACGCCACAGAACGTGGCGTCTCATCAGGATCCAAACTGTTTGCTATTCTGATAGTATTCTTTGAAAAAAATCGAAGAAAATGCTAAGTTTAGAAATTCAGCAGACGACATTTTAGCAGAAGACAAATTACCCAGCATGCAAAGGGTTAAGGACTGAAGGTGTTGAGGGCTCACAGTCTGAACTGCTCAGCTGTTCCATTTTGACAATAACCAGCACAAATTCTGGAAAGACTGACATACAATCTGCTGCAACTAAAAATTTCAATTCTTACCCAATATCAGCAGAAGTTGCCAAAAGTTTGTTAGTAGATTGTGAACAGGGTTTCAGTCTAGGCAAAATTTGATGAAAACTAATTTATGAAATTGGATGAATGTGAAATTCTGGAAATCTCAATTATAGGAAAACATTGTAAAGATGTCAGGGCTTTTTTTCCTGACCTGGCCTTGGCCCCTCACTTTGTGAAAAATGAGTCGAGAACGTTTCAAAATTGTGAAAAAAATGAGTCGCAAACTTTTCAAAATTATGAAAAAATGAGTTGCGAACTTCTGGAAATTGTGAAAAAACCAGTCGCTAACTTGTAAAAATTGTGAAATTCATTTTGTTAAGAATTAATACAGAAAAAATATTTTTAATACTTGCATCAAACTTAAATTTCAAAATAATGCATTAAAATAATGTTTTGATTGCCTGTGTCTGGACTCTTTCAAAAAATAAGTTCAGGGACAATATTTGGGCATAAATTATGTCTGTACATACACAGTCACTAATGAAAGCAATTACACTAAAATAAAACGTAATTTTGAATTGTGAAATGGCCTTTTTTGACAGATTTGAGCACAAAAAGTCCGATTTTCACAGTTAAAAATGGCCGTTTTTGTGGCCCGTTAGATTTGTGAATTGGCCGTGTCAAAATTGTGAATTGGCAGTTCACGGCCAATCTCTTATAAGAAAAAGACACCCTGGATGTGACTTTTAATAATAAATATATCCACAAACTATGGGCTGGGAAAAAACAGCACAGCATTATAATGAAATAATAATTATAATGCATGCAATGATGTTATTCTCTGTAGATAGCAGGACTTGTTTGCAATGTATGTGGTGATTGAAATGTGCGCATATTTAACATTCCATGAATCTATGTTGTTAAATAATCTGCTCCATGTGATATGCCTGCAGTAATATGGACTATTTAATATGAACATAGTGCTTCCTGCATTAAATATATGATGTTTTGTATTTTGACAAGTACTATGGTCATGATTTACTATATTGAAAACTGTATTTATATAATGATATGTGAAAAGTACTTGTTGACATTAAATGAAATTTAAACGAGAGTTCCGCAGTCGGAGACATATGCTCCACCCACCCCCCCCCCCAACAGGGCCTTGACACAGGATTTTTTGCAACAAAACAGATCTTTGATGACGTATTTAACGGAAACCAATTTAACACTTAATGTCACAGTGACTTTGACCTTTGAACTAGTGACCCCAATTTTAATAGGGGTCATCTACTGTCCAAGGCCAATGCACATGTATCAAGCTAATCGGTCAAATCATTGACAGGTTATTGATCGGAAACGATTTTCACACTTATTATGACAGCGACCTTAACCTTTGACCTAGTGACCCCAATTTCAAAAGGGATCATCTACTGTCCAAGGCCAATCCACATGGAAAGTATCAAGCCAATCGTTCAATTTGATGATGAGTTATTGATCGGAAATGATTTTCACACTTATTGTGACAGTGACCTTGACCTTTTAACTAGTGACCCCAATTTCAATGGGAGACATCTACTGTCCAAGGCCAATGCACATGGGAAGTATCAAGCCAATGAGTCAATATGTTCACAAGTTATTGATGGGAAACCAACTGGTCTACCGACAGACCGACAGACTGACATACAGAAAAACAATATACCCCCCTCTTCTTTGAAGGGGGGCGTACAAAATATACTTAAAAGTTCAAACCGTCGGCTCAAATAAATTTTGGTAAACTGCAAGCGCTGCGTATGTCATTATGTGCACAAAGCATTATCAAAGAAGGGCACATAATAAAAGAGTAAGTAAACAAACAAAAAATGGTCACAAAAACAGGTACCCAGACGATATACATATATAACATATAACAATATAAAAAGTAAACTTAACTCTGAGAGTCAGTTATGTAGTGCTGGTGTAGGAGTTTTTCTGCTTCTTAAAAAAGACCTTAAAACGGACCCAATCCCAAAGCAAACGGAGCTGATCCCAAACCAATTTTTATTTGTTTATCCCAATTTTCCCAAATTTCATTTTTAGAAAGAAGGGTCTAATGATAATTATAGCATAAGCTCACTTTTATTTCATAAACTTCTAACAAAGTATATAACTATAATTTTGTAATCCTTATTTGAATTATTGACCTGATGTGTCAATATTTGTTGCAAAAAAAAATCCCAATTTGGTCCATTTTGTTGATAAAATCTTCCCAAATTTGCAATTTTATCGATTGAAACAATACCAATTTGACCAGACTCCTTTCCCAAAATGGCTGGAGAAAGGTCTGTGATGACCAGCCCACGAAACACGCAAGTGTCACATGATGGGGAACCAGTGACCAATCTGCAGGGAGTAGGATGGCAAGGGGCGTTGTACCGCTCTCTTCTTGCACTGGCTGTGGATGTAAATGGATGTGTTTCACTGCGCCTGAGGTGAGAATTACCAGGAGGATAAATTTGGACTTATGACCTGGAGCCTGTGTGTGTGAGCCTGTGACTGTGTAGACCCAAATTCCCATGAGAACCGTCTTTTCTGTCATAACCACAAAGCTGAGCGGACATGCTGACAGCGTGGGATAATGCCGATGTGCATAAGGTATGTGATTTCTGTATATCAGTATATATTAGAGTTTATTGGTTGTCGTTGTTAGCTGCTGCTAGTAGTCGCAATAGGAACCCAAGAAAATCTAACCGGAGAAACACCAAAGACACAGTTACAACTTAAATTAGACAGCCTAAATCTTAGACAGTATGAAGAGGAATCAAACATATATTTGAAATTCAAATCAGTTACAAACGATGGCATTTGGATATATGAATAAGCTAAGCTCGCCATCATACATTGAATTACTTTACCTTAATTTGTAATTTCGTATTCCATGAATCAATGCACAGTTATTTAAAGTTTTGAATGAGCTCTCTTGTTGAAGCTTGTTGTGAAGTTTCACGCGAAATGATGCGTACTCGGACGTTTTCGTTGTTTCATTACAAAATGTTTATAATGCGGCTCCGCTACCGGTGTTCGAGGAAGAAACACCAAAGTTAACAAATCCTTACAAAACGTGAGATAGTTTTTGACAACAAAATGAATACCAGACGTCGTTTAGGTCGCATTCGACAGGACAAAGATGGCGAGGCATTTGAAACTGAACTGTTTGCAGATTTAAATGAGAAGAAAAATCCTGACAAATCTTCAAAGCCAAATTATGATGGTATACCGTTAGGCGACTATTTTTCGACCAAGCAGTATTTTCCGGATGTTTTAAAATACAATAGTTGTATTTCGTAACCAATTTTCGAATTTTGTTATTCTATTCCATTAAATGCTTGCATTATGAATGCAAGTTGTTGGTCTTCAACAAACGAAAATTAATTCATTGAAACAAAAAAAAGTTTATGTTGATAATCTAAAACATGTGCCACTATAGTGAAAATACAGAGCTCAAGCGGGGGATTGAACCCACGACCTCCAGAGTGGTAGTCAGACACTGTAAATGCTTGCTAAAGAGCTAGCCCAACAGCAAGGCTGTTGGAAGTGACCGTAAATTACTTCACTTCATCCCCTCTTAATGTTTCAAGGCCCAGACACGCCAGCTACAGCGTGTCTTGCATCCGCATGGCCCTCCCAGAAACTAGACCCATTTCCGCATTCACGGTTATTTTTTGCCTCGTAGTCATTAATGTGAAAAAACGGAGCTCCAATGGGGGATTGAACCCACGACCTCCATAGTGGTAGTTGGACACTGTAACCACATTGCTGAAAAGCTAGCTCAACAGCAAGGCTGTTGGAAGTGACCTTCAATCACTACACTCCTCCCCCTCTTAAGGTTTCAAGGCCTGCTACAGTGTGTCTTAATGACACTTCGCTACAAGCTTCGATCGCTACACAAGCAGCTCCCTGACACCATAAGACAGTTCACACCCACGTTCTTAATCACAATTCGCGTTTGCCTCACACCAATACAGAGCTCAAAAGGGGGATTGAACCCACGACCTCCAGACACTCTAACCTCGTCGCTAAAGAGCTAGCCCAACAGAAAGTCTGTTGGAAGTGGCCTTAAATCACTACAATGTACACCACTGTTATCTGGAGAAATGAAATGAAGTGCGCAACAAAATCCCAATGCAGTGCCCAGACAGTGTTAGTCTTAGATATTAAACAGATCATTGTTTAAGACGCAACAATGTTGATACAGTGTAGTGTACTGTTTTGTTGTAATTACTACGTAACATCAACAGGGAACTCTTTCAATAGGTCACCTAGGTTGGCGCTAATGAAAAAAAAAGTAGAAGCCAAATTCAGCGTTACAATGTAGTTCTTCTTTAATGCGCTGAGCTTTTTATGAGTACATACATACAGCTCAGAGTTCTTCTTGACAAAACCAAATTCCATGTAAAAAAATTGAGTATCAAATTTTTCTGTAAAATGGCATCCAATCAACCTAATACATTGTAACAAACACAATACCTGTTACCATCGACATTAATTTGCGTGTTGTTTGTAGATAAATGCTTAAAACAAAAAGTTGATAATAAAAAACAAAATCAAACCAAAAGCCGAAGTTTTGAATTGACGATTCAATCTATCTTAAAGAGGTTCCGAAGATACTTGGAGTAGCACGATTGGTTGATAAGACATGAGATCTATCTTGCGGAGAATTCAGGAGTTAGTCAATGTATTTCATTATCATATTTTCACATTCGGAATACTCGGCGTTCTCGATTGAAAAAACTTAACACGTGGGAGTAGTGGTCTAATGGTAGGACGCTGGCTTAGGGATCGAGAGATCCCGGGTTTGAATCCCGCCCTGCTCACATCTGCTCCTCTCCACCCAGGTCTATAAATGGGTACCTGTGAGGGAAATAAGCCAATGTGCCGTGGCTGCTTACTGCGCCAAGATGTTAACGGACGACTTATGACCCAGTGATCAGGGAAAAATGTAAAGCGCCTCTGAACGCACATCTCGAGTATGATAAGGGTGCTATATAAATGTGGTATATAACAAAAAAAAACACATTTTGGTGAACCGTTGACGCGTTTGAAATTTGGATTAATATCAATATTCTGCGAGCACACCATATCAAGTAAGTTTTTTTAATTTGCGCATTAGGGATATATGTATGATCTGTTTGTGGTTATTAAGGCAAGAAAATAGTTTATGTTGCTCATTTGACCTATTTAAGTGTCACCTGGATTCTGGGCGGCATTCGTAACATTAAAAATACTGTAACCAGTTTCAACTCACAGCCTTGGAGGGTACATAGGTGGGAGTTGGATTATTGCAACTACATTACGATGACGACCCACATCTTAAGCTAATTTGCTCTATATGTGAGTTAACCTGTCGCTTTGGGTTTGAGACTTACAAAGAATGAACAACAATGTAAATATTATCATAAATTTATTAGTACCAACACGCATTGTATTAAATGTAAATATTTTACACCTAGAATTAGATGTTTCATTTCATTACATTAATTTCATTTTATTTATTTTTATGCATTGGCAGTAACGGTATACAATGTCAGAGCCTTCCCCTGGATTTTTTTTAATCTGGATTGGTTTTTTGATGGATAAGGTTTCTCTGCCCCCCCTTGGTGATTGTAAGTTATATAGTTATTGACTTACAGAAAAAAGTTTTTGTTGTCTGCTTGAAATTCAAATTTCCCTGTAAATGCTAAGCATGCACCGCCCACTTGAAAGGTTATGAACTTCTCTCAGCCAGTAGCTTGCGAATGACTCAGATCGAGTTTTCAGATTCAACACTATACCATATTGCTGTCTGCTCAAACACTGTTTCTGTTTATAAACGCTCTGATGTTATCAGCAAAGCACTGTCAGATAAACCCAGCCCACTAGTTAATGAAGGTTTTCATTTTACCACCGCAAAATCAAGCAAGTGAGACCCGGCTTGTAAAGTTTCAACTTTAATTGCTGGCTGAAAGATTAAATTGGAGATTTTGACAATCAGAAGCGCTAACATAGGGTCACGGTTCAATGTCTTACTTAAATTTTCTATTTGTAATCAATCTTTTGATCAATTTCTGTTTATTTGTATATAAAATGTTTCATTCAAATAAAATAAAGTTGTTAAGTTATTTATTTATCTGTTTTTAAAAAGTTCAGGAAAATATCCGTCAGAAACCTTATTCCGGTGAAATAAGAAAACAATTTACACAATCTCTGAACTAATGCAAACAATGCACAATTTGACGATTTGCCTTTCAATATTTATCAAATTCCCATGAAATCCACATCAAATTTGTATATTTACACTCTGTTTTGCCATGCAAGAAATGCTAGTACCATGTACAATTTAATAGTGTTAATAGCAGACTACACAGGCTTANAAAGGTTTTTTTTTTTTTTTTTTTTTTAAACTGCACCCACAGAATCGCTCAAACTATAAGGTCAAATACTTTAATGTCAATGTCCCGAGGTCAAGTTCTGTCAAGGTCAAGGACATCCTTCAAGGTCAAAGGTCATTTTTTTTTTTTTTTTTTTTTTAAACTGCACCCACAGAATCGCTCAAACTATAAGGTCAAATACTTTAATGTCAATGTCCCGAGGTCAAGTTCTGTCAAGGTCAAGGACATCCTTCAAGGTCAAAGGTCATTTTTTTTTTTTTTTTTTTTTTAAACTGCACCCACAGAATCCTTTAAACTATAAGGTCAAATACTTGAATGTCAATGTCTCGAGGTCAAGTTCTGTCAAGGTCATCCTTCCAGGTCAAAGTTCTTTTTTTTTTTTTTAAACTACACCAGGTCATCAAAGTCAAAGGTCAAATATATGGGTCAAAATCGCTCAAAAGGGGACATTGTGCATTGTGTTTTACAAACACATACCTTGTTTTGACTTAGTCTTAAGAACTGATGAAATGTGCGACTAAACAGCCTGTGGTCTTTGGATTGGGAAAAATTGCGTAGAAGTTAGGAAATTGGGGGAAATGAAATATCATTTAAATATTACATTCATCAATTTTTTATCAGTAAAATACAAATTACAATGTTAAACTAAAACTTTATAATATTTAGTTCTACTAAAGTATCTTCTTATTGAATTTAATGATAATGTTTTGTTCATATTCTTTTAATTTTCCATTTTTTGGAAATTTGGGATTAATTTTTGGAAAAATCATTCCCTTTGCCATTGGGAAACAGCCCAATTTCAGTCAGTGGTAATTTTTAGCTAAATAAAAATCACTGTATTCACTATTGCCTGTTATTTTCTTCTTAGTTTTAAATCTATTTATTGTAGCTTGATGGCATTGAACGTCTTGGGTTTATAGAGATAGAATAAAATTTGTCTGATTGTAGGAGTAAATACGGTACATGTTAATATAAAAGGTAAACTTAATTTTTTGTGCAGGCAAAAAAACTGGAAGAACTTTCAAGTAAAAAATTGCCAGACGATTTCTTGGCAACTTTGGATGAGGTAGTTCCATCAAAACCCAAAGAAGGAGGGAAAAGGAAAAAGAATAAACAGCAAGAAGACGACAGAGAGGAACTTGGTGCGTTCCCACGGAAACCTTTAATCAAATGTTAATTTAGTGATATAATACGATAATACAAAAAGTATTTTGTAAAAAAAAAAACGATTCATCATTATTCAACTTTACAAAGTATTTTTCTGGGCTATTGCAGATAAAATTGGCCAATTTTGAAACTAATCTATAGAAATCTATTGAGCACGAATGTTAAGACGTCAAACACAAAACTGCTGTTGAAAGTATAGAAACTATTAAATGTTTAAAGTTCTGTTATGATATAAATAGAAAATAGAAAATATAGAAAACCATTTAGCATGAAATTTTATGATATGAGATACTAAACTAGTATAGAAAATATAAACAACTATTGAGCATGTAATGTAAGGATATCAAAAACATTGTTCCTATGTTGTTTCTTTCACAGATGATGCTGAACCGAGTCCAGTTAAGAACTCTCGAGTCAATTTCACAGAGGACTTCATCTCTCTGACTGACCGGTATGTGACTTTATGGGCATTGTCCTCATGGTTTAATTCGCCTTGCATCAGAACTGTAAATTATAACCTCAATTACCAACACTTAAGCAGAAATTAAAAAGAAGGTATGATTGCTGATTGATTACCCTTTGAAGCTTGTTAAACTTCATCTTAATCACACAGATTCTGAATATATGAATTATGACCCGCATCATACAAAAATGGGTCTTATGCCATATGCAGCAAGTGTAGCTCCTGTCCGCTATATAGCCACACAAGGTTTCACATTCTTACTTGAAACCATTGTTGTTGTTCCAGACCAGACGGAAGATGTCCTTTTATGTCAGTCCACTATTACGTTACTAAGTTTGCCAATAATTTCAATAGTTATACATTTGAGCCTAGCTCTGGGAAAACAGGGTTTAATGCATGTGCGTATAGGGGCTTCCCAGATCAGCCTGTACAGTCTGCACAGGCTAATCAGGGTTGACACTTTCTGTTTTTTTTTGTTTTTTTTTTCGTAGTTTAAAGGAAGTCTCTTCTAATAGAATATACAGTTTCTGTGTCAAGTGTCGTCCTTGATTAGCCTGTTAAGACTGCACAGGTTAATCTGGTACGACACTTTATGAACATGCATTAAGTCCATTTTTCATAGAACGAGCCTCATAATATCCCATTATATATCAGTGTGCTAGTGATCTCAACAGTTGTTCTTTTATCCATGTTTGCAGGGTCAGTGGTGTGGAAGTTGCTGAACTCAAGAAGGCTGACACAGACAGTCGCTCACTCAGTCAGGCTGCAGCAGCATTCCGCCAGGGCAGACTGTATGGTTCTCACGTACCCAGGGAGTCAAGTAAGCTGTGACCAGTATAATTGACCCGATTATAATAAACAAATAAAGGAGCCGGTCTCTGGAAAACTGGGCTTAATGCACGTGCATAAAGTATTTCAGAGATTTGCCTGTGCTGTCCTTACAGACTAATCTGGGACGGCAGTTTCCGCATAGGCTGAATTTTTGTTTTGAAGAGACCTCTTTTAAATGAAAAACTACATAAAAGAGGAAAGTATCGTCCCTGATCAGCCTGTGCAAATACTTGACACACATGCATTAAGTCTGGTTTTCCTCTTGAATGGCTCATTTACTATGAAGAATGTGACAGTGTCTAAATAATAAGAATGTTTTTACGCACCTGCACCTGTGGGATTCTACTATATACATGTTGATCCGGATGCCAAATCTTGAAGGCAGATGCGTGATGCATAATGATGATTTTAAGCTCGGCTGTTTTCGAAGAAAACCTGAGGTATTGTCATAGCCCTCTCGTCTTCCGCGTGGTCGTCGTCCGAAAACTTTAACATTCGCCATAACTTTTGCAATATTGAAGATAGCAACTTGATAATTGGCATGCATGTGTATCTCATGGAGCTGCACATTTTGAGTGGTCAAATGTCAAGGTCAAGGTCAACCTTCAAGGTCAAAGGTCATTTTTTTTTGTTCATGTGTATCTCATCGACCTGCACATTTTGAGTAGTGAAATGGTCAAGGTCAATGATGATCTTCAAAGTCAAAGGTAAAAAAAATAAAATCCAAGCACCCACAGCCGAGCGTTGGCATCCGCTATGCGGTGCTCTTGTTTATGTTTTGTAATTATAACATCTTTCAAAAAAAAAATGATATTGTCGTTGCTCAAATTGTTATTATTTTGGCGGTGTGTTAAAATTTATAAATTTATGTTGTTGAATTTAATTATTGGTATGTGTTGCAGATAAGGAGAGACTTGGGAAGGCAGAGAAAAGAAAGTTCAATAGAAGCTGAAGATACTGGTGAGCTGCCATAACTTGGTGTGGGAGAGATTGGTCAACAGCTAAACAGATGACCGTCAAGGGTTTCAGAAATATGTGTCGTATTCTGAGAAAACTGGGCATAATGCTTGTACATAAATTGTCATCCCAGATTAGCCTGTGCAGTCCGCACAGGCTAATCAGGGACGACAATTTCCGCTTTTATGGAATTTTTTGTTTAAATGACGTCTCTTTTTAGCGAAAATCCAGCTTAGGCGGAAAGTGTCGTCCCGGATTAGCCTGTGCAGACTGCACAGACTAATCTGGGACGACACTTTATGCACATGCATTTTCCCAGTTTTCTTAGAACACTACACATATATGCTCCAACTGGTCGCCAGAATATATTTCAGTGCAAGAACGGTTTTACTTACATGTAAGAAATTGCAAAATACTTATGTTGTGTGTTTGTTCTTTGAAGTGGCCAACTGTATGGGAATCATTATAAATTGTGAAAATTGTGATAAAAGATACTGGCAAAAATTAGTTTAACATTGCAAAACTATGCAATGGTGAATAAAGAATAAAACAATGAAGAATATGGTCAATATGTTTAAGATAAACATTTACAGCGTGTAATTGATTCAACTGTCATCAAAATAAGCAGTTAGACTCTGCCAGCCCTAATTCTGATGTGAGGGCTGCTTATATTGTTCAATGATTTAATTGTTTAATACCAGCTATTCTTAAACAATCAGGCAACATGCCTTGAAAGTTCTTCTTAAAAGCAACATTGTATAATCAATATGTGACTGTGTAGAGTTTGTGCATTTTGAAGTTCTTTGGAATAATCTTCTTAAAAGTGTATGAAATGTGCTTTTCATGATGATGAATTATTAATTCCTCTGTATAAAGTGTATATTTTCTGTTTAGATAAGAAAAGACACAATTATTTGATATTCATTGTTTAGTAATCATTAAAACTTTCCTTTAAGACTTTTAAGTAACATAAATAAGTCGTTGTATAATAGATCTTGAAGTCGGGTAAAAAGGAATAACCTCCACTTTCTGTGAAGTAGCAATTAATTTTGATTTTTTTAACAGTATACAAATTTAATGTTTCTTATTGCATGATTGGGAGCCCTTGTAAAGTTATTATGGTTTATTTAATAGCAGTGTTTAGTAAAGTAGCCAATCAAAGTATTTGTCTTTGTTCTATTTTGATTGTCAATAAACACTTTGTTCACACTTTCATACTGTGTTAAAATGTGATAATTGAGTATGTCTTTAATGTTACCTTGATGTTTTAATTAAAGTGTGTTTGGTACTTTGAAGTAGAAAACTGTGAAGAAGTTATGTTAAATGGTGATAATTAAAGACACTTAGCAATTACATCTTTGTTTGTTGAGCGGAATTATAAGTATAAATATCGTAATATTAAAAAATATACTTTTATAGTCTATTGCATGTTACATGTTACACTACTAAAAGTGTGTGTAAAAGTGCTAAATTCTTACTTAAAGTACGTTGTGTTAATTTATATGCACATAGTTCACATAATAAAATTATTTGGATAATTTGAACTTCCATAGAAATGGTAAGATATTTTCCAGTACTTGCTATTTTTTATCTTTTATGTACGTTTTTGTTGGTTTATTTATATTAGGAAAATTGTATGGGAAAAAGACATGAAATTTGCAATTATTGGACCAACTATGTGATATATTTCTGGTATTGTGAAGATGTAAAACAAGATGTTTTGGGCTCAAGTTCATTGATAGTTTATGTGAAGTAAACCCATCGGTTGCAAAAAAAAAAATTAATGAGTCTAGTATATTGTTGTAGTGGATCATAAATCATTGGAGTTGTGGCCCATTTTTCTAACAGGATTAGCCACATAGTGAAAGAATTATTCCTGTGTGATAAAATTTAATGGGTTTTAAATGAAAAATTGAATGCTATAATGTACAGTTCTTTCACACGAACAACTTCTTGTTTTATTATTCCTATTACTCCACAAAGTTGACTGCACTTTATTATACCTAATATCTTTGTGATTATGTTCAATTCTTGGCTGTTTTGCCACCATATACATATAGGGTCATATCGAGAATTGTATTGTAAGTGTTCAATAATTGATTTCTTAACACGTAGGTTAAGGTCAAGTAAAAATGTATTTTCAAGAAATATAAACTTTAGCCTGTGAGCACGGGATAATATAAAGTAGTAACATGCCTTTTAATGGAGATATTGTTCTGAAATTGTACACAGGTTCAATGCTGATCATGTGAGGGATTGGTTTTGGGGAAAGTTAGGTCAAGGTCATCGTTACTTAAAATAGAAAACGGTTTCCGATTAATAACTTTACTTTGGATGGTGGTATTTTTCTTTTATTTTGTATGTATGTTGCTTATAGTAACATGCAGACATATGTTTGGATTGCATTTTGGGCTAATGTGATCAATGTCGTAAGTAACTAAAAAACAACAGTTTCCTCACAATAATTTATTTTGGATGGACGAATTGTGCTCTACTTTTGTTTGTTGGTAGCTTACGCGCTGAATAGGTTAGGATTGTATTTAATGCGAGTTGGGTCAATTTAACTGTTAATACAACAATTCTCAATAACGTTATTCTGGAGGGAGTATTATAAATTAATTTTCTGTGTAGGTAGCTTTTATGCAGACCAAGTTTATTAAATTCACGTAGATTTATTTGTAAAAAATGAAAAATATAATTTTATTGGCATGGTCACATGTCTTGTATTTAAAAAAAAAAAATCCTCTTTTCGTTTACATATACTGTATTAGAAGTACATATGTTCAACTTCAAATATATGTCTATGTCGTTATTATATAAGCTGACTGACAGAAAACGTACATTATGATATCAAAGCTTAAGAATAATCTAGCGCACTGTCTTGCCACACTTCGTTGTAGGAGTAATAATTGTTGTTGCTGCAGTAGACTAGAAATTGCTGTAGCGTTTTGCTGTAGTTGTAGTTGTTGTTGCTGGAGGAGTGTTTTCGTAGAAGTATTAGACGTACTAGTTTTAGTAGTAGTTGGAGGCATGGGCGATACATGCACAGTGATATTCACATTAAAATGTCTAGTTATGTAAATGACATTGTTAAAAAATAATGCAGAAAGCAAGGATCAGCGTTCAAATTTTTTAACTTGGGTTTTTCTCTGTATGGACTTTTATTTCCGCCTTAAAATGTAAGTATTGAGCCGTATTGTTGGAAATTGATGGAGACGTTAATAAGCTTAGATATATAAAGTTATCAAACTGGGATTTCCACTGAAATTCTCGAGATGAATTGAGGTACTAGTTCTGTTTATGAAACTATACTTTTATATACTAAGATACCTTATACAAAGATCTCACTTGTGACCGCGCATGGGATGGGTTGGAGTAGGTTAGATGTCATTCTTATTATAGAAATCCTAATATCAAGAGAAAATTATAGTCATTGTAATGATTTATTCTTTAATACGTTATATACAGGCCTTTTTTGAAACGGGTGTGGGCAATATCACCGTTAGAAAATGAAGCAAACTTGTATGTTTTTTTTTCTTCAATTTTACCTTTCGAATATTAATTTGACACACAGCTTTATGCATAATTATAACAATTACTGATATGATGAATATATTCGTTACCCATCTGGAAGCGACTTAAATCCATCGAAGCGAACCTCACTAATAATACTCTTATGGCCTCATTAAACTCATGCAAAATGTTCACGGACAAAACTGAATGTAATTGTTTGAAACAATCAACAACCAAAGCGCAATATTTGTGGCTGTTTCTGAGAAAACTGGGCAAAATGCTTGTGCGTAAATTGTCATCCCATATTAGCCTGTGAAGTCGCACAGGCTAATCAGGGACGACAATTTCCGTTTTTTTGGGGGGATTTTTTCGTTTAAATGATGTCTCTTCTTAGCGAAAATCCAGTTAAGGCGGAAAGTGTCGTTCCGGAGTAGCCTGTGCGGACTGCACAGGCTAATCTGGGATGAAACTTAACGCACAAGGCTACCAGCATTTTGCACAGTTTTCTCAGAATACGCCACATTTATGCCAATGAAGTTGACGAGTGCCAGGGTAATGTTTGTCAAGCTATATCATAGAACAATTTAGCCTACGTGAACTTAAATAATGACCTTGCTAGGCATTGCATATAGGATGGAGATGAGGTCAAGGTCACTTTGACTAAGTACATTGTAGACACGGGTTTTGGTTTTAATTACCACGGAACGAATTTAGTTATTGCAGTGAAACTGAAAACATATACCTGGACACAAAACTACATACATTATCGCATTACATAACGGGTTCTGCTCTATTTTTATTCGAACCATTTAGTATTGACACATATCTTAACTGGTGTCTTAGTTGTAAAAAAGTGATGTTCATATCCAACAGCAGAGTTGTCTTTTGTCTTGATCTTCACCGGTTTTAAAAATCAACACGTGCATTTTTAACAAAGAATCGTTCCTCAATCTTAAATTCTTGTCAAAATCAAGTCCGGACTTTTTTTTATATCTTTAAACATCGTTCTAATTATGCTTATTTACTTTATCACCTGCCGTGAACGAGTAATCAGTATGTTCAGAGTTTTTTTACTTGATTACTTAATTATTTCGTCATGTCGAACTAAGATATTAAATCTGCATAGCATTATTCTATTGAATAACACCGGATAAAGCATCATTACAAGGCGCACCATTCTTCATTCGATTTATTCTGCGGTATAGGGGCCACGTTTGAGACCACCTTTTAGTAAGCTGTGGACGTTCACTATGTAACCGCTAAAGAACACACGTCTTATTTAGTTTTGCTCAAAAGATCCATTTTGTTCGGATTATTCCAATCATATCAGTGACGAGATCAAAACAGAACAATATGGACTCTACTCAGTAACAAATCCATTTTCCCACATTGTATTACCCAAATTTCACAAAAGTTCTATATCCGTTAAATGTCTCATACATTCCGTCTGGTTTATTTGTTTGTTTATTAATTTTTCCAAGTGTAATTCAACAATGTATATTTGACCTTCATATAGATATTCATGATTTTATCCTTTCGCTAAAATGCGATACACATTTTGTTACAAATACATGTCAACATCGAAACAATATTTGACGGTATGTAGCTTTTAGTTGTTCTTATGTTTGTTTATTTATGTTTTCAGACTGCCATGGATGTACTGATGGAAGACCTTATGTCCGTCGCGCTTGGTAAGAACACCACGCCGGAAGTAGACCCCAACCAAGGTTGCTATGGAAATGGCTTCATCGCAGACGAGTTCGTAGCGCGCGACGGCACCACAGAACCCCTGATGGAATCAGACGCAGACGACATTGAAATGAGCACGTGCTCGTCTCCTAGCAACAGCAGCGTATACGCTAGTCCCACCGGAAGTTCGTACATTCGGGGCGACTTCTATCATCTGTCGCCTCCACCTTCGATACTCCCGCTAGGTGACGAGTCCTGTGTGAAACCCTGCGCTAAACTCTCGTTCTCGATTGATGCTATACTTGGTAATCAGCAATCGTCGTCTGCACTAGCCACGGCTCCGTCTATGGACAATAACATTGACTCTCGGACGGTCCATTTTGACGTCAACGACTGGAACATGTTCCAGATGTACCGATCAGCTCACTCGCTGCAGACGATATCCAAACCCGAAGTGGGCGCCCTCTATTGGTGTCACTCGTGTCAAGAATTATGTGGGAACGAGGCCGTTGCTATGGTGCACCAACGCGAGCATGTGACTAACGGTGACCGATGCGCACTGAAGCGTGACCTGCACATTCGATATGGCTACGTCAGCGTTCTTCATATGACGTCACACGCCAAGAGACTGCAGTGCGGTCTGTGCGAAAGAATCGTGACCCATCAATTTCTGTACAGACACATGCACTCTCACCACTGCCATGAATGCCATGTTTGTGGACTGGAAATGCAGAGCAACGTAAAACTGGAGGAACATATGATGCGCGCGCATGCGGAAGTGCGGTCAGTGTCATGTGATCAGTGCAAGCGGCGATTTCCCAGTATGCGACATCTTGCCTACCACAAGTCGTGTACCCATCGTGCGTGAAAAAAGTTTACTTTGTAAAAGCAAATTGAAAACACGGTTGGCGTGCGTGTGGACTGGATCCGTTCATTGACCTTGAACCCTGATGTATAAAGGCAAAATCTTCGTTTGTTTTTCTTTTTCAAGTTAAAATATGGAGAAGATGAAACCGGTTACGTACTTGCAAGATATTTCACTAACAATTTCATCAATTTGTTTGTTTGTTGTGAAATAAATGTTCTGTTATTGTGTTATTCTGTGCATCTGAATTTGTATGAATGAGGGTGTTTCTTTTGTATTCTGTGCGTGTTGATAATTGATTGGTTTATAGTAATTATCTAAACAATAAACTAAAAGCAATACAAACTTCGTCTTTTATCTCACCCTAGTCTAGTGAGCTATTGGGATATCGTGATGTCCGTGGTTTCGTTTTCAGAAATCTTAAGGATTTTAAATGATCTTTAGCATATTGAATCAACATGATCGTGGCTGAAACAAGATGTTTCATAATAAGACATTCTTTATCTATTGATAGGTACTTTATTATGTTTTTGTTTTGTTGAAACCGCTTTGTATTCCCATAGAAAATAAATAATAACACAATTCTATTTAAAGTAAATGTAATGTGTATTTCAATCACTACACGGATCGATATCATATGCCAGAATGATGAAAGTTGCTACATGGGCAATAACATAAGGTCAACCCGAGTCATATCTATGTATGAAAACGATAGATGCGCGTTGCATTTTTTGTATTTGTTTTAATAAAAAGTTATTAAAGATGCAATTTGATATTAGATATTTAATATTGTAACTGCATTGTATACATCGATTAAAAAGAGTGATATTTAATTATTTTCCATTACTGAATATCCTTGCAAGAAGTTCTCAGTCACTTAACAAACATAGATTACATGACAAATGCCATATTTGAATTGTTCAAAACATGTCCGAAAGTTATTGTTAATGCGAAATGAAGTTTTTGTTCAAAATGAAGAAGAATTGAGACGTTAGCAACTGTTACAAATAAAGCAAATAATGGTGGTGTCGTTTTGATGCAGGTTCACACAACAATTTTAATAATGGTGGTGTCGTTTTGATGCAGGTTGACACAACAATTTTAATAATGGTGGTGTCGTTTTGATGCAGGTTCACAAGCAAATAATGGTGGTGTCGTTTTGATGCAGGTTCACACAACAATTTTAATAGGCCGCACGTTATGCACTTCATGTATACTCCCGTAACACCGTAATGTTACCTTACTGTGACTGAAAATGTGTTTGTTTTTGTGAAAAAAATGTGTTTGTTTTTGTGAAAAACCGATACAAACAACAAAAGTGTTTTATATTCCAAAGTACATGTTATAACGTCCGTGACAAATACTTCTTTTCTTAGTTCTGCTACGTGCACCGAGATTTATGAGCGTCCAAAGTCATCCGCATTTACAATTTGCTCACAAATGAAAACTGTTCGAAGTAATAACGGCCAAGAAACGCAGTGTCGATAAAGAATAATCAAATTATATCATAGAAGAAACACCAAAGAAACACAAAGTTGGGCGGGCGGTTGCGTGCATTCAGTCTCAACTGCATCGGCTTATTAATCGTGCCTCTGAATACGGAACTAAATATAACAAAAGAGATACTTCTACGAAAAACGAATTATATCAATTTGAATGCGCTATGGTTTCTTTTTGACAATCCATCATCTCTAGCGCAACGTTCTCAAAACAGACCACACATTTGTTGTTTTTATACCGCTCTTTTAAGTTTGAATCCATCGCCATTGGCAGAGTATTATTATTATGGCGTTTCCCGTCCTTTCGTCCGCCTGGGGCACTTTTGTGTCCGGAGCCATATTTCGGAACTGCTTGAGTCGATTTCATGGAAAATGTGTATGGATGCATATATGGATAAGAGAATGATGTACGTCAGATGCCACGGCAATCCATTGGCAACTTAGGAAGTGTTGGCCCTTTTTGTACTAGAAAAAAACACACACATTNAAAGAAACACAAAGTTGGGCGGGCGGTTGCGTGCATTCAGTCTCAACTGCATCGGCTTATTAATCGTGCCTCTGGATACGGAACTAAATATAACAAAAGAAATACTTCTACGAAAAACGAATTATATCAATTTGAATGCGCTATGGTTTCTGTTTGACAATCCATCACCTCTAGCGCAACGTTCTCAAAACAGACCACACATTTGTTGTTTTTATACCGCTCTTTTAAGTTTAAATCCATCGCCATAGGCAGAGTATTATTATTATGGCGTTTCCCGTCCTTTCGTCCGCCTGGGGCACTTTTGTGTCCGGAGCCATATTTCAGAACTGCTTGAGTCGATTTCATGGAAAATGTGTAGGGATGAATATATGGATAAGGGAATGATGTACGTCAGATGCCACGGCAATCCATTTGCAACTAAGGAAGTGTTGGCCCTTTTTGTACTAGAAAAAAACACACTTTTGTGTCTGGAGCCACATCTTGGAACTGCTTGGGCAGATTTTATTGAAACTTGGTATGTGTCTATACATATACAAAAGGATAATGTATGTCTAATTGCGACGCAACCCATGTGCCAATAAGGAAGTGTTTGCCCTTTTGTACTAGAAAAAAGGAAACTTTTTTGTCTGGAGCCACATCTTGGAACTGCTTGGGCAGATTTCATTGAAACTTGGTATAAGTGTATATATGTATTAAAGGATTATGTATGTCAAATTGCGACGCAACCGATTCGACAATAAAGGAGTAATGGTCCCATTTTTACTTGAACACACCCTTTTTATATAGGATTTTTCCTGTCTTGAGTTGTCTCTTAAAAAAACATATGAGCCACAGCAATGCAACTTACCACAGTTTTTCTCTATCATCTGATAGAGATGAGTCACATGCAAGACCAATAACCATAGAGTCAATGTCAAGGTCACACATTGAGGTCAAATATCACACATTTGATGAAATATTAATAATTAAGCCATTACTTCACTATGCATCAAGGGATTCTGTAATAACCTTCTACAATTATTTCCCTCTATGTGCCTGTGTGTCACTGTTTAGACTCAGATCTCTAAGGTCAAGGTCTAGGTCACACACGGACGTCAAATTTACGCATTTCTAAATATTCCTTATTTTGTTAGAAATATACCACACATCAATGTTCTCATACATCTGGGTCTGAGTCACATGCACGACCAATAACCCTACAGACAAGGTCAATGTCACACATTGGGGTAAAAGATCACAAATTTGATGAATTATTTATAAATTCGCCATACGTTCACTATGCATGAAGGGATTCCGTAATAGAATTCTACACTTGTTCTCTTGCAGCGTGTCACATGAAAGACTCAGGGCTCTAGGGTCAAGGTAAAGGTCACACACTAAGGTGAAATGTTACAAGTGAAGTTGTGATTAATTATGCCTTATTTTGTAAGGCTAATACTATACATTAAATGATTGGCCCCCATTTATAAAAAATAAAATCGCGGGGATATCTTATCAAATTATTGGCTTGTTTGCTTCGAAATTAAACAACAAAATCTGAAATAAGTTAGACACATTATAACCAACATGGCCATTGATAAAACACAATTTTTCAAAACGATATATTGACATTTTATTACATTTGTTTTTCACTGAAACCGCATTGTATTTCCATAGAAAATAAATTACAAGAGTGTAATGTGTATTACAATCACTACAGGTATTTACACGGATGATTAAATATAAGGGTAAAAGCTGCTCCAATTATTTTGAAGTTTCCTCGAGTTGCAACCTTTGTTATACAATTTATTAAATTGTGTTTCTTTATTGGTAATTTGGTTATGCACTTACACAAACAGAAATATAAAATGTTTCATTAAGATACGCTATTAAATGGTTTTATGCTAAATTCAAAGTTAAGTTGACCTCCAATCAAATGGATCTAGTTACAACAATAACAACTTATGCAGCAAAACAAAAACATTATAGAAAGTGTTAACACAGATGAAGTTTTTGTTCAATTTTAAGGCGAATTGCGACGTTAGCAACTGTTACAAATAAAGCAAATAATGGTGGTGTCGTTTTGATGCAGGTTCATACAACAATTTTAATAGGCCGCACGTTATGCACTTCATTTATACTCCCGTAACACCGTTATGTTACCTTACTGTGACTGAACATTTTTTTGTTTTTGTGAAAAGGCCGATAAAAAACAACAAAAGTGTTTTAAATTCCAAAGTGCATGTTATACCATCCGTGACACATACTTCTTTTCTTAGTTTTGGTACCTGCACGGAGTCAGAGCTATTATATGAGCGTCCAAAGTCATCCGCATTTACAATTTGCTCACAAATGAAAACTGTTCTAACTAATAACTGCCAGGGAACGCAGTGTCGATAAAGAACAATCAAATTATATCATAGAAGAAACACTAAACAAACACACAGTTGGGCGGGAGGTTGCATGCGTTAAGTCTCATCAACTGCATCGGCTTACTAAAGGGACTGTCAACCACGAATGACGAAAAAAGAAAAGTTCTAAAATACCGTTTTTTTAACAATTATTAGTTTATTGATTAAAATATCACGACAGGTATATAACATTACTTGAAAAAAGTTCATATTTTCAGTATATCGGGTAATAAAATTTCGCGATGTAAAATCAAAAGTACATCGCGAAAATAGGTGACATAACAAAATACACACTATACATAAAGCAAGTAGATTGATCATTTTATACATAAAATATATACAATTCACTAAGCATGCACACTTTGCATGTCTGGTTTACCACGTGACGATGATGATCAATATACTTGCGTTATTTATAGTTAACTGGTAGTTACCTGGTAGACATACCCAGTAACATTTATTACCGAATATACTGAAAATATGAAAAACTTAACAACTTTTTTCATGAAATGTAATATACCAGTCGTGATATTTTAATCAATATAAACTAATAATTGTAAAAAATACGGTATTTTAGAACTTTTCTTTTTTCGTCATTCGTGCGTGACAGTCCCTTTAAATGTGCCTCTGGATACGGAACTAATATAACAAAAGTAATACTTCTGCGAAAAACGAATTATTTCAATTTGAATGCGCTATGGTTTCTGTTTGACAATCCATCACATCTAGCGCAACGTTTTTAAAACAGACCACACATTTGTTGTTTTTATAACGCTCTTTTAATCCATCGCTATAGGCAGAGTGATATTATTATGGCGTATCCCGTCCTTTCGTCCGCCTGGGAAACTTTTGTGTCCGGAGCTATATCTCGGAACTGCTTGAGCTTATTTATATATATGTATAAGAGAATGATGTACGTCAGATGCTACGGCAATCCATTTGCAACTAAGGAAGTGTTGGCCCTTTTTGTTCTACAAAAAGCACACTTTTGTGTCTGGAGCCACATCTTGGAACTGCTTGGGCAGATTTCATTAAAACTTGGTACGTGTGTATACATATATAAAAGAATGATGTATGTCTAATTGCGACGCAACCCATGTGTCACTAAGGAAGTTTTGGCCATTTTGTACTAGAAAAAAAAGAAAACTTTTGTGTCTGGAGCCACATCTTGGAACTGCTTCGGCAGATTTCATTGAAACTTGGTATGAGTGTATATATGGATAAGAGGATTATGTATGTCAAAATGCGACGCAACCCATTTGACAATAAAGGAGTAATGGCCCCATTTTGACTTGAAAATACCCTTTTTATATAGGATTTTTCCTGTCTTGAGCTGTCTCTTAAAAACATATGAGCCACAGCCATGCAACTTACCACAGTTGTTCTCTATCATCTGATAGAGATGAGTCACATGCAAGGCCAATAACCATAGAGTCAATGTCAAGGTCACACATTTAGGTCAAATATCACACATTTGTTGAAATATTAATAATTAAGCCATTACTTCACTACGCATCAAGGGATTTTGTAATAACCTTCTGCAATAATTTCCATCCATGTGCCTGTGTGTCACAGGTAAGACTGGTCTCTAAGGTCAAGGTCTAGATCACACACGGACGTCAAATTTTCGCATTTTTAAATATTCCTTATTTTGTTAGTAATATACAGTGCATCAATGTTCTCAAACATCTGGTTCTGAGTCACATGTACGACCCATAACCCTAAAGACCAAGGTCAATGTCACACATTGGGGTAAAGATCACAATTTTGATGAATTATTTATAATTTCGCCATACGTTCACTATGCATCAAGGGATTCCATAATAAATTTCTACACTTGTTCTCTTGCAGCGTGTAACATGAAAGACTCATGGTTCTTGGATTAAGGTAAAGGTCACACACTAAGGTGAAATGTAACAAGTTGTGATTTATTATCTCATGTCCCCGAGACTCAAATAAGACCAAGAACATAAACTACATTTAAGATAGTATTTATTAGGTCTAAATGTGTGACTCGATTATTTTAATCAAAGGTCAATAGAACTTGCAATCACAAATATACAAGACAGTCCATACAAATGACCATAATTTCAAATCGAATCAATTTGATCAAATAGATAATTAAGCCCAATAGCTTAAATAACTCAATTCCGCCGATTTACTCCTGTGTACACAACCTAAAACAGGTACCAATAACGGCTATCACTATCCACACAAATTTTGCATGAACAACTATACAAATACTAATTGCACATAATAACCAAAACATTTAGCAAACTATACCTACTAATTAACATGTGAAACATATAAAGCAGAAACATACAGATACAAATCAAAAAGGGGTGGGCGTGTGTGGCAAAATTTTCTGATCAATAATAGGTCAAACAATACTGTGACCCAAAACGCGCGAATCAGCTGTTTTATAAACTAGCGTATGAATACAATAAAACATGAGTTGTCAAGCATGAAGGGACTAACTCGTGGCTGTAATCGATAATTAATAGATTTTATGGGAGAAAATGCTTAAAATTATGCCTTATTTTGTAAGGATTCTACCAAACATTAAATGATTGGCCCCCATTTATATATAAAACATAAAATCGCGGGTTATATCTGATCAACTATTGGATTGTTTGTTTCGAAATTAAAAAACAAATCTGAAAAACGTTAGACACATTATAACCAACAAGGCCGTTGATAAATATATAATACGGTGAATATAAATTAACCACATCCAAAACATTATTTGTGGGGTTTGATCAGTCCCGGATTACACATAAGGCAGAGTAGGAAACTGCCAATGGACCCCGCGACTTTAAGGGGCCCTATGAGACCGTTACGAAATAATTAAATACGTAAATATACAGACAACAGTGTTTGTTTTCTTAGATTTTTTAATCTAATAATTATAATGGCGGTACGGTATTATAGTGATATTTTATACCTAAAAAGGACATTGTCACATTTTATGTCTTGCAAGCCTTGGTACTTGTATGCTAATTTAAACGAGTGAAATCGAATGGGCACTGGCGTCCAAGTAGGCACTAAGCCGAATAGGGGCCTGGGCGTAGGCCCAAAAAGATTCACTGCCTATGGACCGCCACCGTCCTAATCCGACACTGGGTTTGATAATAATAAATTCAAATCCACACTTTACAGGTCATGGTGCTCTAGAGAGAATTGAGTCATGAAGTTTCTATGAAGGGTCAAATTTAGCGCGGTGTCGTCGCTTTGCATATGCTTGGTGATGTTTTTGGTGAAGGGCACCATTTTTATTTACCAACGTTAAACAATTGCATTACCGACAGATAAATTTGCTTGAAAAAAGGCATGCTCCTAGATCCACAAGAACACTCCTATTTCCCCGCTACAGGAAGTACTAAAGAAAAGTTTTGGAAAACTGTTTTGAATTATATTGTTTATAGCTCAATGATTATTCTTATTCTCACGCCAAATATAAAGAGAAAAGAGTAATAAGTAGTCGTGGAAGACTGATGCGATTGAACCACCTCATTTAGTTCGTTGAGCATCGGACGAAAAAACACAAAACGATCCAATTGGGGAGAATGAATTAAATGATGTTAAATAAAATAAAATGAACGAAATGCTGATCTCTAAATGATATTGTCTCCAGCCTGTAAAACGCTTATGCTACTTAGCTCTCAAATGGCCGAATAAACAGGATATACACAAAACAAGTGAAGGCACCGTGTTGTACCTTCTGCAAATTTATATCGATATTCTCGACGTCATCCTTAGCATATTCGTCCTAACTCAGTAGCGCCTTTAGTAGTTTGTTGCTCTCCTTGCCATGCGCTTCATGCAGTTGTGATCGTCGTCGTTGGTTGTACGCTGTGGTTTCTACTGCAGGCTCTGTCCGGGTCCTGGCTACAGAAACTGGGAGCTGTCAGCTGGTAACATTGTTGAGTTTTTCCGACGGACTGTTGTGGCTACCACATCTACATGGGCAAATAATATATTTTACCAATATATGTTTTATAACAGCATAATAATTATCCACAGTCAAAAAATAATACAAGTGTCATGTACATGTATGTAAATGTACATAAATAAAAATAAAAATACATATGCTTTTTTTCTTTCATAAACCGTTTATGACAAATTTTGTAAGAAAATATACATTAGTAAAATAAATGTTAAAGAATAACAACAAATCACAAAAAGTGTATAACACACAATTAAGTTGTGATGTTAAATTAAACAATTCACATGGTATAATCATACAAGAATATTTGCACGCAAATACACTTATTAGAAAAATATATATAAACGTGTTGATACTGTATACTTAAACTATATACAAATGTACTCACTATTCCACTCTGAAGACCAGGAGTTTGTCGTCACCCCGCTGGCCCACAATAATGGCGGATGTGATGCTGCTGTAGCAGACTGTCACTGGGTACCTCAATCCATCCATCTCCCGTGTAGCCAGAGTGGCTAGCTTTCTCCTCCCCTCACTGTCCACCTGTAGTAAAGTGTGGGACGCAGTGACCAGCACCTGGCCTGCAGGGGTCACATGTACACCCCATGCATTTCGTAGTTCTGGGTCTTGGAATACAGCCAGGAATGTCCCATCCATGGCCAGTGTGAGGAGTCTTTTCTGTGGTCGGTTTGTTATGTACAGCTTGTCCCCTGTTGGACTCACAGCACACCCGTATACTGCAAAAATAGTAACATCAAGATATTGAATTATTGTAAATGTTAAATATTCTTAATATACATATGGCATTGATATTGTGTTGCAAATATGCTGTTGTAAATAGGCATTTACACATCTTTACACAACTGCATAAAATATTGTATACACATGTAAATTAATAATTAAGTGTGCCACGAAATTTCTGTAACAGTTAAACAATTATTTTTTATCTGTGTTTTTTAAACAGTTATACAAATAAAAAATGTTAAGATGATAATTTATTTATGTAATTAAAGCTAAACATGTTTTAAAGTTCATTTAAATTTAAAGAGAATCAATTTTATACGATGTTATGAAAGAAAATAATTTGTATAACCTACTGTACATGTATAGTTATCTGACAATCTCAAACAATGAAGACCAGGTAAAAAATATGTCTACCCAATTATGAAAGTAGTTCTAGTTGTTCTAACATATATTGAAATATTAAACTATCAACAAATACGTAGGTAAACTATTGCTTTATAATACATATTCCAAATGCCATCAGGCTTAATGCACTAAGATTCATACCTTCATCGCGCTTTGATGTTGTATCGTATATTGTTTTGGCAAGTTTTCCGCTAAGTGAATACTTGTATAATGCCCTACCGGAAGAAATGTACAGGTCTCCCTGGTGGTGGGCAATACACAGACATTTATGCTGTAAATAAATCTTCTTTCCTGGCTTTAGCTGGTTTCCACTGATCGTGATAAAATGGACCTCATCATGTATGTTTCCTGTCCAATTAATAATCCCCACCTTAGTTGGTGTGATCTGACAAATGTTATATGGCCCATAAGGCACATCAAAGTGACTAACCACCTGGAAATGCTGGTTTAGCAGCTTGACTTCACGATTATTGAAGTCTCCAACCAGAACTCGCCCATCTTGGAGATCACATATACCTGAGATCCAGCATGTTTTTGAGTTGAACCATCGCCTTTTCACATTGTACTCAGACTTACCATTCACAGTGAGCACACGGTTTGAAAAGTTATCTGTCAAATATGTTTCAGTCTCTTGTATTTTTTCATGACATTTATGTCTGGCTATAAAAGAGAGTTCCAGCCTACCCATTACTTTCTGTATGGCTACATGGAGGTGAAACAATTCATAGCGACGTCTGATGCAGCTGATTTTTAAGCTTATGGGCGAAGCTAGCTTTAGTTTAAGCTCTTTTTTCTTTTCCTTTACAGTGCTTTTTTCAAAATCAACTACTACAGACATGATTTTCTCACGTATATTACTAACTGTGTATTGCGCATATTCACATTTGAGTAAAAAGGATGTTATATTCAGACGCATGCCCTCCACCATATCCTTCTCATGTGCATTGTATGAAACCTTCATAGACTTCATTCTGTCCTCCAGATAAGTCTGACACTGTGTCATTCGTGAAAAAGTAGTTTGGGTTCTGACAGACAGGTTATTGAAATCGGTTGACTTCTTTTTGGCAGCCTGAGGTACTGGGTTCATTCGAACGCAGAGACTGAAACACACAAACCAGATCGCAATTTAATAGGATGGTTTAGTTTTATGGAATATTCATATATTACCAAATTCATACTGGCATACAATATTTGCATATATACATTTAATTCAGACATTGCATATAACTGACTGGTAAGTGTTGGTTATTCAAGTTCCGAGTTACTTTCACATAACATTGCAACAAATAAATGGAAATCTAATACATCTTTTGATGAGTTTTGAGATCACGTTTGCTCTAAGGTAAGTTTGAATAAGTTGTTTTACTGGAGCCCCGTATCAAATTTAATGAAAAGTGAAATAACAAGAGTTAAGCGGTCGGAGACATATGCTCCCAAAATAGGGCCTTGATTTTCACACTTATTTTGACAGTGGCCTTGACCATTGACATAGTGACCCCAATTTCAATAGGGATCATCTACTGTCCAAGGCCATTGCACATGTGAAGTATCAAGTCAACCGGTCTATTGGTTGACGAGTTATTGGCCGGAAACGATGTTCACACTTGTTGTGACAGTGACCTTGACCTTTGACATAGTGACCCTAATTTTAATAGGCGTCATCTACTGTCCAAGGCCAATGCACATGTGAAGTATCAAGGCAATCGGTCAACTGATTGACGAGTTATTGATCGGAAACGATTTTCACACTTATTGTGACAGTGACCTTTTGACCTAGTGACCCAATTGCAATAGGGGTCATTTACTGTCCAAGGCCAATGCACGTGTGAAGTATTAAGCCAATCGGTCAATCCGTTCAAAAGTTATCGACCGGAAACGAACTGGTCTACCGACAGACACACAAACCGACAGACCGACCGACAGACCGACCGAACGACCTTCATCCAGCAAAAAATNGGGGGGGGGGGGGGGGGCATACAAAAGTTATTTTCATATTTTGTATGTTCTGCGACGCTCTTCTCAAAATGACCCATCTCAAAGAAAAAGATTAATGTAGCCATAACTTTCCAGTTAAAACAATATTTTGAGTCCAGCCTGCGAAATCTGCACAAGTTATGTCAAGATTCAAAAGATTCACATTGTATTTACTTTAAATACACTGTTTGGTGTTATTATTGATAAGGGGAAACTGCCTATTTATTTAAAGATCGAGGTCTTTAATCACATGAGAAGGAAACATAAGAACGTTTGTAACTATTTCGTTGAGGTTAGAAATTAAAACAGAGAACATTCGATTTGCCGAGGAATTTATTAATTCGGACGAAATTGTTTGGATACACATTGTATTGCTAATGTTGCTGTATATATAAAAAAAACATCGGATTATTTTCGATCATTACTTACACAACAATATTTTCGGTAGCAATATCACTATCATCATCGTTATCATGTAGTTAGTGTTAATGTAATGGGATTTTTGTCAATACCTGTCTTGTCTTGAAAAAATTTCCAACAAGTAAAAATGTTTAAACAACCTTTAAATTATTTTTGTTTGCAATAATAATAAAGATTTTGATATTTAAAGTAACATTTTAGATACTTCTAATTACATAATTAAATCCACTAATTGCCAATACTTACTTCTTCTTCAAATATAAATATTTCTTATGTGAACTTTTTATAACAAATTGCATCAAAGAAACTAACAGACAAAATGAATTAACAGCTAAACAATATGATAGTATTGACTTGCAAAAATATGTAAAATCTGGTATGACCTTTATTTTAGACTCACCGCGCACGAAATTTCGTTTTTCAACACAAGCGTCATAAACCTTACACCTTCTAGATCAAACACTATACAAAATATATGTATATAATAACAAGTAAAATATCAGATTTAGGAAGTAAAACTGATAGCTTGGTATTTTTTATTTTCAATGTAATTGATAATTCTTTGCCAACAACTACTGTTGTAGAAAAATATAAAATTTCATTAAATTTATGAGAAATAATAAACACACACAATTTAAAAAGCCCTTATTACAACTGACTGATATATTTATGGTCAAATAATGGAAGTATAAAAGTAAATCAACGATGTCGGACTGCATGTAGCCTCATATAATATCACAACAGTTTTTTGTTATATACGTTTCAAAATGTTTTTGATGGAAACTTACTTTAACAAAATATACCTGTTACTTTTGTAGTTAATATGTAATTTTTTACATTTAGTGTTTTATGAAAACAAATAGAAATAGGATATTTATATAAGATTATAACTGAGAAATGGTACAACTGAATAACTGCATAAGAAATAAGATTACATTTTGAAACAATATTATATCTGTTAATCTGATTTGTGCTTCCCTCAAATGCGCTGTGTCAATAGATGAATTGATAGTAAGTATGATAAAAAAGAAAATGGGAACATAAATTCCTGAAAGAACAACACACCAACATGGCCTTAATATGTCATACATTTTACAAAGGATAAATAACCACTTAAAAGGCTTTTGAGCGAAACAAGCTGACCACGCGCGCATCTTCAGCCTAATAGTATACTTCATACAATGTTTTATCAAATTAGGATTAGAAGTTCCTGTGATCTCATGCACTTATGGGGGTGGGCACTTATTTTAAACGGACTGCAATAATTTTAAAACTCAGTCGAGATATTATTATTCAAACACATATAACTTCTAGAGTTGTCTCAAGCTCATATTATAGGCAACTTAGTTTGTTTTTAACAAATCTGAAACATTGTAAATTTAGATCAAATATGTTTAGCAGTTTGTATGATGTTCGGGCAAACAAGAGGACCGAAGACTCAAAAGCACTCACATGAGATCCCAATGAGTTAAACTTTTCTAAAAGTTTCACAAAACATATACGGAAAACAGCCTCAACACATGGCGGCACTGTTTTTGAACAAAAATTATATTTTTTTTTAACTACGCACACTTTTTCAATATTCTGATCAAGGTGCATGATGAGTGGGTCAATAAGTTGTCTTCTAGAGTTTTAAGCTATTTTAAATATATCAACATAAATACGATTACCACGCCTCATGGCTGCCATTTCGTACATTTACTAGACTAATATCTCATTCGACGGGTGAAATCGGTTGAATAAATGTTCAGAGCAAATTTTATAAGATTGAGGAAACGAATTTAACTTCTAGTGTTTTCCAAAGCTTTTCCGTTAATTTGACTTAGTGACCTAGTTTTGAACTTAGCAACAATACCATTTATACCAAGTTTAATTAAGATTTGACGATAATTTCGCACTAAAGTGTTGACACGTTTTTAATTGTTCATGGTGACCTAGTTTTTCACCGTACTTAGCCCTGTTCTGCCGAGAAATCATGGGGGAAAATACTCTCACCGAATTCCATGTGGATTTTGCAATACATTGGGACTCTAGAGTGTTCCGAAGCCATTTCTGACATTTACAAAGTATTTTTAACTCTACATTTCCCATATTCAAAACCAGGAAAATATAATTGGGACATATGTTCTCGTCAAGTTTCATAAAGATTGGGCTATACATGTGGCTTCTAGAGTGTTCCAAAGATTAAAATGTAACTTGACGTAGTGATCTAATGTATGATCCTACGTGACACATTTTCAAACTAGAAACCGTTATCATACGCAAACATTTTCGCACCAAATTTCATGAAGATTTTCGAATAAATCATGGCGAATGTTGACCACGGACAACGCAAGACGAATAGTGGCGATCACAAACATTACCATCAGGATTTTGTCCACACGAGAGTTCACAATAGGATAAATTGAGGGTTCGCACGGTTACTAATACCTGTATAAGGAAAACTGCCCACTGGAAAATATTTTTAATTTGCCGAAATATCATTAGAAAAAAAGCTCTGAGCAAGTTCACTTTGATTTGGCAAAATATGATATTTCCACATTTACACAAGCTTTTTCTTCAATTTGACCGTATGACCTAGTTTTAGACCTCACATAACCCAGTTATGTCAATATATCATTGGGACAAACTGTTCTTAACAAGTTCCATGAATATTGGGCAATATATGAAGCATCTTTAACTTTCACAAGCTAATTGTTTATGTCAGATGACGAAAATCGAACAAAAGGGGATCACGCAAAAAAGGCAAACCATGAGCACGTTAGGTTCAGATGAGTTCAACAAACATTCAACCTTCTAGTAAGCATTTGCGTCGGTATGATTGGCTTAAGCCTTTTATACATGACCTCAATAACCAACACATTATTTGATCAAAATTTCATTAAAATGCCATTAAGGGTAAATGGGATCGGGAGCGCACACCAGACACAGCTAGAATATTTCACATTCACGTGTGATCTCGATATTGAGCAGGCATGAATGACTCTAGCCTTTGGCATTGGCAGTATTAAAGAAAAAACTGTCGTATAAAATTTCATTTTCTAAAATGAAAAGAAAACTCATACTTTGCAAGGGTCACACTTTAATGTGAAATATCCAGCACCCATTTTTTGTCCATTCCGTGCAAATGCATTTGAAATGGTTATAAAATGTCACTCACGTTATGATTTGAAAATATAGAAATAATCATATAACTGCTAAAATATTCTAATGAGTGAATATTGTCGACCTTCGTTACATAATAATTTGTATTTGCACCAATGTTAACACATTAATATTTAGATACCTGTGATGCTTAACACATTTAGAGCAGCACAGCTGACTGTGGTATTCGCAGTACATCATTATTTTTTCATCCTTGTGTATGTCACATGTTATAAGAGAATTCTCCATCTTCTTAGAAAGTGGCCACTTCATTATTTGATCCTTCCCATAAGGTGATTGTTTATAAAACCACACAGTATGCTGTATATGGGAGCGAATACATGTTTTACAGAAGTATTTTAGACATGTTTTACAATAAAAATCTGCACCTACTGCAAAAGACCGTTCTTCGCAGATTGTACACACATAATATTTTTCCATAACCGAATTTCCCGCAACAATAGACACAGAAGACGCTGCCATGCTGATAACACACTTTCAACAAACACGATTGTACAGCCTTACATCAATTGAGATATCCATGACACAGTATTGTTCTTACAATAAAAATCCAAAACACAACAATTTAAATATTTTTAAACACAGTCAAGCCGTACGCATTTATTTACAGATGAGAACAGAAACACGGTGAACCTTCAAATGTGTTCCCATTGTAAGAAAGCTGTAAACAATTCAACTATGTATACTGTCAGATGACTATTGGGTCATGTGAGTATTGATAACATTTTAGTCCGCAACAAAAGGCGTTGTAGATAACCATTTAAACCAGGTTATTACGCAGGCTAAATGCTCCAATACATGAACGGTAAAATTGGTATTTATATATTAGTATAGTGGTCATAATAAAGATTCTAACACCGACCGTTTTTATAACAATTATCATCTCGTTTTCATCAAACAGTATTTAAAACTGATATGTTATTCTAAGTTAAACAGAAATTGTCCTTGTTGACAATTTGTGAGTATTGAAATCTGCAAAAACGAAATCCTCATTTATATAACTTCTGTTTCTAACACATAAAATGTATAAGTAACAGTACCGTCCCTAAATCTGCATCACTGTGTTGCCCTTTACCACACATTTCTGGCGCTCATGTATTAAACTAAGTGCAATTAAGGGGAAGTGGCTGGCAAATTGTGTAATTCCACTTCTTGATTAGGTTTTACCATACACGCGTGAAATCTTTGTCATATAAAGGGGCAAACCTTCCAGCTTTAACTACATTGCTAATGTAATAAATGGGAGTAATTATGTGGTTATTTGGAAGTTATTTTTTACTTCTAAGGATGATTGATAGAAATGATTTGCAATTAATGGACTTCGTGATTTTACTGGGTAAATCAATAGTTGAAAAAGACTAAAAAGGACATGTGTGGATAAGTGCCTTAGTATATGTTGGTAACCACAATAGTTATCATTTCAATGAATTATCGGCATATGATGCTCAAAATTTAATGCTGGATTTGTATGAATTTTGTCACAAATAATACTTACTTTTCGTCTTGTTACATAAGATATAACATGATGCGAAACTTAATTAATTTTATGATTGCATAATGCATTTTGAATAAATGTGAAGAAGAACTTTAATATCTGTTTAACTTCATCTTTAGAAACTTTCATACTGATACATTAAAGCATAAGTTTATAACCTTTAATGTTAATTTACATGTACAAAGTTGTTCATTTTGTAAATGTCAGATTTGTTTAGAAAAGAAAATCAACAATAACAATGCAAAACTGACACTACCGTGGACATATTGGTGCAATGCTGTAGAAGGCCTCATTAATGGAGATCAATGCAACCATAACCTTCATCTGTTTATCACGTGTAAGAGCAAAGTACACTTTATTGAAAAACCCCATGTTCTATAAATGATAAAACGAACGGATAAAGTAATACTATTGCAATACTATATTACTTCAACTATAAATGAGGTTATCATATACGTCACCTCATCACATGAACGATAAAATGTTGAACAATCCCCGCAGATGCGTATAAAGGTAAAATATTAGGACGTCCACTTTTCATTTCGGGTTTTCGTCCACAATTATCTGTGTATCAGGCCAGACTGTTTATTTAAAATAATTATCTTCAACAAGTGTGGTAATAAAAATATAGGATTGAATTGGCTAGGGGAGTTGCATACTTAACGGCAAGCTTTGAAATGTGGTGCACATATTACCAGTATACCAGTATACAGTAAAGGTTAAGTTACTGGTTAGATAGGCTCGATTGGTCATTGTCGGCTCGGGTACTACTTACATGTACCCCGGGTACTCTTAAGAATACTAACATGTACCCCGGGTACGGTAAATATACTTAAACGTACCCTGTCGATATAAGACTGTGCCGGAGCTGTGTTCCCGCCCAAAATTCGATGTAGCAAAACGCGATTCCGATTACCGTAAAACGATATTGTTTATCTTAAACAAACTTCTCTTATATGAGTTTCGATAATATAGAGGCAATTTAACAGATAATTGACATAAATGTGAACATAATTAATTATAAAAAAATAGCCGACAACGACCGATTTAGAGTTAAAACTCCCGGGTACGTTTTAGTATATTTACCGTACCCGGGGTACATGTAAGTATGCTTGAGAGTACCCAGGGTACATGTAAGTAGTACCCGAGCCGACAATGACCAATCGAGCGTTAGATAGAGGCAGTTTGATAAAATGCATTGTTAGCTGGACATTTAATCGAAATGTCCGTGTTCTATTACTTACCAATTTGTTATTGTCTGCCTCTACATAATGCTATGGTTACGGATTACGTGCCAGGAGGCCGTTTCATCAATATTTACGATTTTTATACAATCGTAAATTACGTATCGAAATTAATGTAGTCGTTTACGACTGTACATAAATTCCGTTTCATCAACGAAATCGTAAAGGCCACATACATAAAATACGACTACATAAATATACGTATTTTGTAACCGATAAACATAGAGACGCAGTCTGAGAAAAAAAATGCATGCCGTAATATTCCCGCGTTCTGTCAGCAAACGTAAACATAGTCTGGAGTTCCTTCCCCTGTCACTACGTAAAAGAGGCAGGGGACCATACAAAACGTAAACATCTCTAGACTAATGATGGCGGTTATAGTCAAACGCAACAAAAACAAAAACTGGAACATGTCCGAATCGACTATTCTTGTCGACCGGTGTGTCGAAGGATACTCATTGCTGTTTGGCAGTCACTCTCCTTCCAATACGGAAGAAAAAAAGGGTTCATTTTGGAAGGAGACGCTGGAAATGTGAGTTGACAACTTGTTTAGTCTTATTCATAACACGTGCATAACACGTGCAAAGAATTCAGAGATACTTTTTATATGGTCTGAATTCTTAATATTTGAGAGCGTCAACAAGTTGGACTTACAACTTGTTCAGTAATCATTTTGTTGGTCTTGAACTAAGTGGAAGTTAAATGTTTTTATCGCATATTTTCATATTCATGAGTTAAACTATATTGCTTAGAGTATTTTTTCTTTCTATGCAGAAAGGCGATTGTCGTGTTGCTCAATTAGCAGTTTAATATTGATTTATTTAGGCCTAGGAAATGATTCAATTCATTATTCAGGCTCAAAATAACTTGAATAAGACATAATGCATTA
>VMBQ01001001.1:17570-45926 GCA_007657795.1 Dreissena rostriformis | reverse complement strand
CAAACAAACTAACAAACAAACACACACACACACACACACACACACACACACACACACACACACACACACACGCACACAAAACACAAACGCACACACACGCAAACACACACGCACGCACGCAATCATACACACAATACAGATTGTGTTTTAATGGTTCAATAATAACATTCTACGCTTGCCATTTGTGTTATTGTGGTTTTCTAAATTAAAGAGATATTATAACAATGCAATTCATTGTTGTGCTGATATAAGCTGTTAAAATAATTTTGTTTTTGAGTTAATAGAACGAACATATACTATATACCTCAACAAAGGCAGGATGAACATCATCTATGTTCTCTGCTCAAGTGCAGGCTCTATTCCTGTTCCTATACAATATTCTAGGGGAAAGCTTGCACATATTTTTATTAATTATTAATCTATAAGTACACATGTATAAACAAATGATGATACTATTATTTTTTTACTATGAAGTTATCATTTGGGCTATAAAATTATTCATGGATCATAGTCCAAAAGACAATAGTTAAAAACAGTATTTGGCGCAGACTGCTTCTTGCTCATTGCCTATGCAACGCCAGTCTGAGTGTCCGCCGTACAGTCGACACTTACCTTTAAATTACCTCAGTTGTAAGTGTATCTTGAAAGTGTCAATATAATCTTTCAAATATCACACAAATGTGAAAATATTACATTTTATTCATCGGTGTATGTTGCATCGCTAAATAGTAATACCGTGTACCCACTCAAAGCCGAATCCTCCGAAAACCATACAGATTATCCGGTTCTGCGTTTACCTTTTACGTATTATGTGCGAAATCCCTCGGTGTACTGTACTCTTTGAATGCCGGATAACAATACAGCTATAGCGTCTGATTGTATCTATTATGGTATATTTGAATTGTATTTTTGAGATAAAACTTCATTTATCACCAGTGAGAAGAACGTAATTTGATTTCGCGGACACCATTTAAGATATTAAAACTGACCTTTGAAGCAAACGGTTGATATTTATAAACATTATATTTGTGTATTTCATCGTGTGCTGATTATAACAATTTCCTTGCTGTAAATAAAAATGTGTTCTTTTAACCGTCGTACGTTTGGCATGTCTCTTTATTTTATTTAACAATTAATAAAATAAAAATCACGATACGTTCCTTAACACTTGTAACTTAATGTGTTCAATAGTCAATAGATATGAATGTAATGCTTTACACATAAAAAAATGAACAAAGTGCAATACCTGTTAAAATACTTAACAGAGATTTATTGTCATTGTTCTCAAGTTTTTCCATTAAAGCAATTTATTATTTTATGAAGTTTCATTTTAATACTTTCAAAACCTGCAGAGTTATGCTCAAGTCAAGAAACAAACAGAAAAAAATGGCAATACTCTAAAAAATACTTAAAACAAAGTTGTGGTTTTTGTACTGTGCACTTTTCTCTTCATTTCCGTTTTAAATTTACAAAAGTGTATTTTAATACATTTAATACTTAAGGAGTTAGGCTTCGCACAATACAATTGATTTAAGGGGAAAGCTTGTGTAAATCCTGAAGCAAGTTATTTTCCTTGTACTTTGCATTCCCCTTTTAAAGCTCGGTAATTATATAAAATAAATTTGAATCCTTTCAGCACTAAAAAGTTATTAAAAAGTGGGGTGGACTGATGGACAGCAGGTTGTGCATGCGATTTTATTTAAATAGGAGAATGTTTCTAAAGGGTATTCGATTTCAAGTCAATATACATGTACATGAGTAATATCAAAGCTTGACAAGAAGCAGGGAAAGTCTTGTAAGTAGCATCTATGTCGCCATACATTATCCTTTAACCTTCAAGTGTGATATTAGATTGATGTGATATACTGCTTCTTACATTCTGGAAAATATCTGAATGTGAAAAAAATAGAATTAGCAAGTTTCAGGAACATCCGTGAAGGGTCGTAGAGGATATAGAGCAGACATGAAAATACAGGCTCAACAATTTAAGTTAAAACTGAGAGCTTGCCTTTTGCCTGCTCTGTACATCAACTTAATAATTTGTGTTCAAGGAAAATCCAACGTAAGACATATGTGAAATATTGCGCGCACAAAAATTGAAGGGTAGAATAGTTGACTTTTTCGTGCTACCTTTGGCATGACCTGCTGTGACTTATTTATGTCTTTTGCAAATTATCTCCATAACCTAAATGTTTGAGCTAAGTTGCATGAACATCCTTGAAGGCGACCAATTGTACACCAACATGTAATCTGCAACTATTAATTTTGAATAGGAATACAAGGGCGTTTCATGTAAATAGAAATAACAATAAAAATGCAGTTGTAAAGGACAACCAATGGTAACAAACCTACCAACTAACTGACCAACTAACTGACCAAGCAACATATATCCCCTTAAATCATTGGATGCTAAAATCCATTATTTTCATTAATATGCATGCTAAGTGAGTTTTCAAATTTGTTTTGGTACTTAACTTACATAGTCCAAACGGTAAATAACAAACAACTCAAGAGAGATACGGAGTTGCTCACGATATCAGATATTTCATTGTTTTTGTCATCGTTATAATGTTAAAACATTTGAACCGCATGTAGTAATATTATCATTCATGTGCTGTGAACCAGTGTTGAATTGATACATGTGAATACAATAAAACAAATCTACACTTAGAAAGTTGTGTTTCTATATTGAATTCTTTTTGAAATCAGATTTAAATGACATTTTATGAAAATTACAGGCAATACACAAGTATACTGTGGTCCTGCTGTTCAACTGTTTGTTCAGCTGATTATAATACCTCAATCAGTATTCTGGAAAACTACCGATCCTTTTTCATTAAGACCGGCATTTGCAAGTAAAATATTGGTCCGAATAATCAGCAGTTTGTTCTTTAAATTGGCATAAGAACGACATCTCTGGCAGATTATATTTGCGAATTCTATGTTACAGTTGACTCGCTAAACCATCGCACTGCCTACGCTAAATAACAAAATTAAATTAAACTGAAAATTTAATGACCACGCGAGACGTGCACAGTGATGACCTTGACTTTGACGAAGAACGCCTTAGCTGACAACACAAAATCGTAAACTTAAAAAAAAAAATTTTTTTTTGAGTACACTAGTTAGTCATATTGAACGTGTTTTGTGATCAAAGCTTACTAAAAATGAAAAATAATATTTTGTTCTTAAAAAAAACATAGTTTATGAGTTTGTGTTTATTTAGAACTGCAACATAAAATAAATCCAGCTAACTTATATTACTTTGTTTTGAAATGTAAAATATCGGATCCGGAGTGGTATTCTGCGCCTTATTGAGACATTTTTTTTTAAAGAATTTAGAACATTTCCATGATTAAATTATTCTTGTCTTTAAATGTTGTTCACTTAAGATTTTAGTATAAATATTGTTAAGAAACCTTAGAAACATCGGATAATTACTAGTATTGTCCTTAATAAATCTTTAATAAGACATTAACATTGACTATCTTTCAATTTTATACGCAGAAAGTTGTTTGCAATTGATTTTTCATTTTTCAACGAACTTGACAGAGTACTAAGAGTATTTCCAAAATAGTTGTGAACTTGTTTTTAAAGAAAGTTCACCTAGTTTCGTAACTTTAATTGATAATGTGAACAAGTTTTATTACGACAGTAGCTAAACAATGCTCATATAAACACAACTTAAAGTAATGAGAAACTTTCTGCCGAAGTCGAACACATAGCACGAAAAGCTAGTTTGGCGAAAATATTTAAGGTTAAACGCATATAATGAACTTCGTGTTATATCACCTCTTGGCTTTAAATTACCTTCAACAGTCTCCGAGTATTTGCGTAAAATTAAAACAACATCCTAATATGATATTTGGTCTTATATTCACCTTTCAAAATTAAGTGGCTCTGTCATGTATAGATATATCTTACTTCTTGCATCGCAAAGTCCCTGCTTGATTCCCGCGGTAGGGAAACTGTTTTTAGACACGTATTGTGTTGCTATGATTCTTATTTTAGAATAGTCTACTGGTAAAGTGTTGTAACTGAATGCATAAAATTACAAAACATTTGAACAGTCAATTCCCTCTGCCTTAAACATCGTCGTATTTTAAATTGCTAGAGTTTGGGTGAGTTATGCCTTTCTGATCTGTACACATTGTTTGTGACACTTTGAGTTGATTTTGAACTACACTTATTTTACACATTTAAACAAACGTTTGCACAATCAGCTAGGCTGGAAACTTATTCTAAATATCAATGCGTAGGTGAGAGATATGAACTGATCAATGTGAACTATTTCGAACCGAATTTCGTTTGTTTACAAATGATGTATGACATGTTATTTTGTAAGCAGTTTATGATAGCTGTATATAAAGCCGATATGCTTAATACGTTCATTCAACATAACAAACCCTTAATTGCAGCATGGTTATGGCATATTTATTTATTCAAACGGGGATACCCTGGCAATTGAAGCAAAGACTCAAAATGTGTGCCGTGAAACTAAAATATTTTTTAAATATCAAAGATTCATCAGAACAAATGTCTATTTTTTTCCAATTGTTACACATCCGTTTCTATCATGAATGTATATGCGAGGAGTTTATGTATAAATATAAACCAAAATAAGTCTTGCTTTATTATTATTTAGGTTCATATGACCAAATGTTGTATAAAATGGTACTCAAAAAAATGTAGAACAAATATATTGAGAGTTTTAAATTTTGAAGGTCTGAGAATACTTGTTTTCTTTCTTGAATTTTGAGTTTGGAGTCAGCATACCATGGCCTTTATGAAATATGCTAAAAAAAAGAACAAAAATAAAAATATGGTATTAGATTGCTAAACTCTTAAGCGTGTTATTGGTTGTTTTAGTGAAATTTTAAGACCTAAATTATGCTAATTTCAATGACAGAGACATATAATTGCAATGTAAAAGTGATTAAAAACACATACAAATCAATACTATTTAGATTTCAATGCCTGTTATTTCACTAACAAGTAACATGCAATAGCTGGTAGGCTGTATGGCGTAACAAACCTAATTAAGTAGACTATTAATATGAATGCAGGGTTTCCGCTATCAATCGCCATTTTCACTTAAACACTTAAATATATTATGCAAATGATTTCTTTAAATAATTTAACATGTGTTTTTTGGTTCCGAACGTTGAGTGTAACGAATTCCTAATAATGCACAATTTCTACATTGAAGAAACTATACTATTACGAAATTCTGCAAAAAAAAACATGTAAGTCAAATTGTACACCTATGTCAAATAATGTACACGCCTGAATATTACTATTACAACTTTTTCGTGCTACACTAATTAACTTAAAGTAAAATTATCATAAATCAACTTAGGTTACATTGTTTCATGTATGGTAATAGAGGGATTAGAATTACGTGAATCCAACATCGCACAGGTTTATTGCGAGTCGTTTTCCACCGTTTAAGGGGTTTTAATATCTCTATGTTACATGCCTNGGGGGGGGGCATGTTAGCATAGATGATAATTGTGTCTTGATTAATTTCGGAACATTATTTGAATGTGTGTCCTTAATCATAATAATTTTTTTTTATGACCATACAGTTGCAATACTCACAAGAAAAGATTGTTATTGGAAGGATGATATAACAAACCTACACAACAATGAACAATGTTGACAAAAACTGATTCTATGTAACAAATGGAATTAAGATGTTCTGAAACTTATAGTTCCTATAGTAAAGAAAAGTGATTCTATGTTTTAATCATATGAATTCAGTTTGAAAATGCTCATAGAATAACAGAATGAGAGTGGACTAGACATACCTTGTATTCCGAATGCAAACAAAGTAGTTAGTTTAAACTTTGTTGGTGCTGCTGTGATGATGGGATAAAAAACCGGAGTGAGTTTCATTATGAAAGGATAACAATCCACACATCAGTTTTGTGTGACAGAAAACTTTAACTAGGGGTGCTGGACGCTGTTAAAATCATTCATTTCCTTATTAATTATTCAGATATAGTCAAGTTTCTCTATAGGTTCTGTGCCAAAAAGCACCAACGGAGTCGGGAAATTCAAGCTATCGTAGATATGATGGTAAAAGAACCTCTATGTTATGGGGGAAGTAAAGGCTGTAATATGCAAAGCAAGCAAGGCGAGAGTTCCTGATAATAAACCTGACCAAGGAAAGTGTAAAACATATCATCAATCAAAATTGGTAAAATTATATAGCATTTGTATCGCACGTTTTTTTATAAATCATATGGGGAAACGCGCATATTAACTAATGTTTAACCACATGCTCATCGACTTGTGGAAACAATTCGTCTGCTAAAAATGACCGACGCATGCATGCAACGACAAGACGTTAATCGTGTTTATAGACATACTATATTGTTCACACTAGTTCAATATGTATTGTCCCACTTTAAGATTGGGCGGATGCGGGCATAAAGATTTGCTCCTGTTTTTTGGTAATTCCATTTCATTTTGTTTTAATCCGCGTAGCATTGGTTATGAGGGATTAAACCAAGAAACAATTCAACCAGCATGCGAACTTGCGAACCTTTTTTACGGTTGCTACGCAACAATTGCCCTTTGCAGCAAAAAATACCTTTTTAAACATATATGACGCGTAACTCAACAGTATTGCTTCTAAAGGGCTCAAATTTTACAAACATATTAACAACACAGTGTGTGATAATAACAGTTCATTGCCCGTATGCAAACGTTTTTTTTTAAAGACAGTAGATATCTCTGATTGTGTTGAATTTGTTTTGGCAATTGTTTTGGCATTTAAACATTGTAATTTTATATGGCAAAGTGTGGGCCAAGGCCTGCAATTTTCCCACAACAAGACGTTCATCATCATCATCATCATTCCTTTGACCGGTCTGGCCGTTGAGGAGGGGGTGAGATACGACGAAACAGAGATCCTCAGTCAGTCAGGTCATTTGTTGGCTGCTTTAAGTAGCTCATCCGTGGGAAGGGAAGTCCACTCTTTCACATTTTCCATCCGACTTTTCTTCTGACGGCCTCGATGACGACCTCCCTTTAGAGTTCCGTGGAGCACAGTTTTGCACAGTGGAGTGGCGTTCTTATAAAACTGGACAAAATGCGTGGGCGTAAATTGTCAGCCCAGATGACCCTGTGCAGTCCGCACAGCTTAATCCGGGAAGACATTTTCCGCCTAAAATGGATTTTCTCTAAGAAGAAACATTATTTAATCGAAAAATTTCATAAAAGCGGAAATTGTTGTTCCTGATCTGGGATGACATGTTACGCACAAGCATTTTGTCCAGTTTTCTCAGAACATGACACAGTGAGTCGTTCCTTGTGACCTGTCCTAACCAAGCCAGCTTTTTTCGTTTGACGGTCCCTAGGAGGGGTTCTTGGGGGACATCAAGTGCTGCTGTTATGTTCCGGACGTACTCGTTGGTCTTAAGCTTCAGGTAGGAGATGCGGAGCAGTCTTCAGAGACACGTTGCGTTACTGAATGACACTGACGTCATGGCCTGGTATTGATAAAGGCTATGTCTTTAACATGTATAGTATTTAAGAAAGTTCAATAAACAAACCAGAAATGTTTTGAGGACATAAAGTAATATTTTAAATGCATAAACCTATAAACTTGTCGGAGGGACAATATGTGTCAGCATTGTTCACTTTAAGTTGTTAGGGTAACACTATAATAATACTAAAAGCTTTAGCGTTTGGATATCGTAAACAAACAATTGCTTACAATCGTACAATGTTGACGAATGTACATAATATGTGCATTGGTTGTAAACAGTTTAAGTATGATAAATTGATGCAGTGTAAAATCTTAATCACTCAAAATTACAAATCTGTCAGATTGAACTTTAATCTAACTTGATTATTGACTATTTATTTATAACATGAAAATATGCAATTGTATTGAAAAAAAGTAAACAAAGTTGATCCATTTGACAATTTTTTCTTGTAAATGACAAGTTCTAAGCACGACAATTTAAGTTTTAAGCATTCCAATTTTCATCAAACTATACTATTAACACAGTTAACGAATAATACATTATTGAGTGCAATGATTAGTTGAAATTACAGAAGTGGGATTGTGAACATTGCTTTTCTCACGAATGCTTGTCTTAGTATCAATATATAAATACTATAAGCGAACCCCGTGCTTCGCATTTATTGGTGGTATTTTTATTATGTTGTTTATTGACAACTGACCTCAAGCACTATGTTGTTATATCTCCACAACTTCATATGAACGCCACCACATTGATTGCGCGATCAATCCTTCACGAAGAAGTATTTTGTCAATAAGGAGAAAATACAAAAGTTTGACATCACAGGAAGAAGGTAGTGTTTGTTTAAACAGTTCGGTCACATGCTGATTGATCATTCAATTCTATTCGATTGTTCTGATCATATCTTTTTCTGATTTGTTATACAAGTCCTGAGTCATTAGTGGCATTAATTTACAAAACAGTGTGTTTAGTTGTAAACTTTTATTGATTCTATGTTGCAATCTACACATTGGTAATCATCTTGCGTACATTGAGTAAAAATGAGTTTGGGTTATACATGAATATAACGTTTTGATTTGGTACCTCCCACATAGCTCAACAACATTAACATAAAACTAGTAAACGCATAAAAACATTATGTGCCTCCTTCATTCACACTCGGTGTGAACGTGTTTCGGGATAAAAATGTCAACATAGAAGTAATTCAGTTTGATATTTGTCTTAATCTATTTCAGCCGTTTATTGTTGTTAAAAAATAAAATTATTTTGAATAAAGGTATTCAAAACATGAATGGTAAATGTTTGCGAGCATTACCAACCTTAAATCTTTGTCTTAAAACTTAATGAGAAAGCTTTAACTGGCTAAACTAAAGATGAAGAATTCCACTGCAACCGAAACCAAACGAACGAATGTTAATAAAGCAATTATACAAGATGTAATAGGCGTCAGTCATCCCAGCAATTATACAAGATGCACAATAGGCGTCAGTCATCACAGCAATTATACAAGATGCAATAGGGGTAAGTAATCCCAGCAAAGTCATGCTACGCATTATCCTCAATTGATTGAACAGTAAGGCCTTGGAACTGCTGGCCAAAGAGCAGACTGGTTTCAAAGCTCGGCGGAGCACAGTGGAACAGATTTTAACTGCCGCGTCATGATTGAGACACTCCTTGAAAACCAACGTGACCTCTTCGACAACTTCATCGACTTTAAGAAGCTTATGACCGCGTGTGGCATCTTCCGCAACTTCATCGACCTTTGGCCGCGTGCAGCATGATGGCATGTGGCATGTTATAAGAAGATTCAACATTGCCGACGGACTTGTGCAAGTCATCCAAGAACTGTAAGGAAACGCCAGCAGCGCATTACTTCTTAATTGACAAAAGGGGGACTTCTTCAGTACATAAGTGGGCGTCCGTCAGGGATGATTGCTCGGCACCGTCCTGTTTAACATGTCCTTGAGAAGATAATGCGGGAGACCCTCAAAGACCAACAATACTCTATCTCAATTGAAGAAGACCAATCTCAAACTAGAGACTCGCTGATGACATTTACCACATGGGTAGCACCAGCAGTTAACTTCAAGATCTCATCAACCGACTCTATGAAAGAGCAGGAGCATACAAGATTGAGGTCAGCACGCAGATCATGGTCAACAGCACGACCAAACAACAGTGCAGGCATCGAGATGAACGGCGAGGAGCTGGAAGAAGTGACTTGCTTCAAGAACGTAAGGATGGTACTTGAACCGCTTAGGTCAGTATAAGAATTGCAGCAATGGAAAAACTGAGCAGGTTGTGGACAAGCAGCTCCATAAGCTTGCCCGCCAAGTACAGGCTCTACAAGTCCCTCGTTATCTCCATACTCCTGTACGGCTGCGAGATCTGGACGCTTCACGCGGACACAGAACGCAGGATACAGGCCTTTGAACACAACGTGAAAAAATGAACATCCCTTCCCATGGATGAATTACTCTCAGCGACCTAGAGCATACCAAACTGGCGGAGGATTTCTGTATCGTCGTTCTTCGTTTCCTCCAAAACGGCCATACCAGACAAGGGAATGACGATGAAGAAAATAGGCATACGACACTAACAATATCACTGCAAAACTATTCAACAAGCCAAACGCTACTTTTTACTTGAATCATTAATGATATTCACAACACAACGAATGAGGCGGCTGGAAACATTTGTGTCGTGTTCTGAGAAAACTGGACATAATGCTTGTGCGTAAATTGTCATCCCAGATTAGCCTGTGCAATCCGCACAGGCTAATCAGGGACGACAATTTCCGCTTTTATTGAATTTTTCGTTTAAACGATAACTCTGTCTTGCAAAAATCCAGTTTAGGCGGAAAGTGTCTTCCATGATTAGCCTGTGCGGACTGCACAGGCTAATCTGGGATGACAATTTACGGATATGCATTATGCCCAGTTTTCTCAGAACACGACTCATTTAACATAGGAAACACCCACCTGACTTATGGTAATTGAAACAATTGAAGCATTTATTGTAGACTGAAAACAACTTAGTAAAGACTGAAATACATATGTAAGGTACATCATAACTGAGCAACGGCACTTGACAGAGATAGGATATGAAACACACAACTATTATAATGGCAATTGAAACAGTTATGATTCGAAGAGCACAACTGAATGGAGGCACTTGAAATAGGTGTTTGGAACAGCGCAAAAGAGTGAGAACACATGATATAGCTATGATTGTAACAGCACACATAAGTAAGGGCAATAATTTCATGTATGTCACAGTTCAAGCCTGAAACCACTTAACCAATATAATGGATATAATTTATGCCTTAAGAACGCCATAATAGCTGGTGAAACGAGCAAATGTTAGTTTCTTATACAACGTTTATGTTTATCTTCATTTACAAAGAAAAAAAATATAAAGTTAAGAAGCTGATGAGGTACCCAGTACACAGTGCCTTATTTAGAAAAAGTAAAAAAAAACATTACCAAACGATAACATTTTGTTACGTGTATACATATTGATGTCAAAATGCGAAAGATTATTAATCATTGCTCTTCAAATAAGTATATAGTATTTAATATATTGTCAGTTCAACGTTAATTCTAACTTGAGGATATTAAAAAATCAGCCCATTATCATTTATAAAATCAAACAAAAACATCGATATTTTCCATTGAAGAACGCGTTTCATGGCGTTTTCGTGAACTCAAGACGTCTGAACATGGCGTCTTCGTGAACTCAAGACGTCTGAACATGGCGTCTTCGTGAACTCAAGACTTCTGAACATGGCGTCTTCGTGAACTCAAGACGTCTGATCATGGCGTCTTCGTGAACTCAAGACGTCTGATCATGGCGTCTTCGTGAACTCAAGACGTCTGATCATGGCGTAGTCACCGCTGGAGGTGAACCAAACATTGACTTTCCGTGTCTGAGAGGGGTGAAGGACGCTGGTGAATGTTGTCAACTCTTGGCCATCTAGCATGACCTTAAATATGTATACACGTTATTATGGTAGTTTAATCATACCTTTCGATATCCGTAAGGGATACTTATTGTCATAAGAATATGTACTAACATAACTTATTTCTTTTAAGCGAGGTTATTGTTTCGGTGTTCTGATTGTTTTACCGAGTACAAATACGTATCTGTCTGAAAATACTTACTTAAAAAGTTGCAACTTATGTAATGGTGACATGATTTAGTCACCCTTACACGTGCATTACTAAAAAAAAAAAACGGACTAAATGCATGTGCGAAACGTGTCCTGAGGTTGTTTTAAGCCAAACATTCCTTAAATGCGGAAAGTGATGTCTCTGATTAGTCTGTGCGGACTGCAAAGGCTCATCTTGGACGATACTCTAAGCGCATGCATTAAACACTGTTTTACTAGAGCGCGGCACAAATCTATAATTTAGTTTATTCAGCTCTATCCTGTCTTATATATAGACGCCATCGAGTCTGCTTAAGCGATTACATCATATCTTAGCGCCATTGGAAGGTTTCTGAGAATGCTCCCCGAGTGGATATTAAACAGGAACCTCCTGTTTGAAAGGCGTACAACACACCACTTAGACCATTGAAACCTCAATCGACAACTCGTGTGACTGACCTTGACAGTGGACCCTTTCTGCAACATTAATGATATTTTGGTCGTTGCGCCGTTTGTCAGCCGACAGCCTTGAAACATCTACGTGTTCCCAAACGTCCCATTTGACGGTTTATCTTGAACTTTTATGTTATTGTCGGATTGATTAAACAGCAAGTGTATGAAATAGGCGTTATCTTCTGTCTTGAGGTTGAAACTCAGCCTAAAATAGTAACATAAACCTCATAAGCACTATTCTAAACCCAGTCTGCTCCTTAATGAGAAAAATGGAAATTACGAAAACGCATAAACAACTTTCAAAGACAATATTCTATATAGAACAAGAAACCACAGGAATATTGACAGCAGATAAATTCGTTTTATACTCCGTTAGTCATTTATAAAATATTAACACAGTGACCAATCGTCTGAGATAAACAAGACAACACATAACATATACGGCACACCATTATGTTTACGCTTGATCTAAATTGCTTTAATGGATGGCCAAACATCGCATGTTAATAAACTTGTATCTAAAAGAATTGCAATTTAAATTGAAAAGCAAAACAGGATAGTAGCAATGTAGTTTGAATTATGATTAAATTCCACAATCATATAGGACACATTTCAGGTAAACGTCGTGCAGTGAAATACCAAGCTATTTTTATAAAATGCCATACATAAATTATTGTTATTTACGTTTGAACCTTTTAAACTTCAAACTTGACTAGGTTTCACTTTTGTTATCTTAGGAAAACCGGTCACCTCCCTTGCGGCTATGTTTTTCAACGGGCCAAGATCAGTTTCAAACTCGGGCGAGATATAATTACAACACGTGTTCTGATCAAGGTTCAAGAAGATTAGGCAACCATTAAGCTTTTATAGGGTTAAAACTGTAAATGGTTATCGACGCACAAAGCACGACGAACACAAGTTGTTGACAAAAGCTCGCCATGAGAAATTTGTGCTCATATGTGTCGTGTTCTGAGAAAACTGGGAAAAATGCTTGTGTGCAAATTTTCATTCCAGATTAGCCTGTGCAATCCGCACAGGCTAATCAGGGACGACAATTTCCGCTTTTATGGAATTTTTCGTTTAAATGATGTCTCTTCTTAGCCAAAATCCAGTTTAGGCGGAAATTGTAATCCCTGATTAGCCTGTGCGGACTGCACAGGCTAATCTGGGATGACACTTTACGCACAAGTATTCTGCCCAGTTTTCTCAGAACACGCCACATATGAGCCAATAACAACTATTAAATCGATATTGATAATAAAGTTGTGTCATATAGGACTATATGTACTTGAGTTATTTCCCCTTATACTAATTAACTTGGGGACAAAATGAAACATGGTTTAAACTAATGTTAACAGGCCATATCGAGAATAGACTCGTCAATTGCATCAATTATCATTCGAACCTCTGTTATAAGATGTAACCCACACCCCTTCAAACGACTTCCATCCTGAATTTGCCAGTGTTTTTATTTTTGTGAATAATCAAAATTCTTTTTTGTTTATATGGATATCCACAAAGTCCATTTATTATACAATTGGTCAAACTACTGTTTTATAACAATCAAAATGGGGTTAAACACGCTGCAAAGTGTGGAACAATTATACGCACGAATTGGCAAAGTACGGGACAAGCTCGATGATGACGGTGACACCTGTTACTATATACCTGTCTCGAGCGGAAGCGGAAGTCTTCGTTGAAAGTAGCCCGCGTCCTTATCTGCACGCATCTAGAATGGATGGAGATTTCACACGGTAATATGTGTCGAGTTCTGAGAAAACTGGGCATAATGCTTGTGCGTAAATTGTCATCCCAGATTAGCCTGTGCAGTCCGCACAGACTAATCAGGGACGACAATTTCCGCTTTTATGGAATTTTTCGTTTAAATGATGTTTCTGTTCAGCGAAAATCTAGTTAAGGCGGACGTGTCGTCCCCGGATTAGCCTGTGCGGTTTTACCGTGTTTTTTCTTTGTAATTTTCTTTCTTTTACATCTTGATAATTTAAATATTAACTATACAACACGTACAAGTTAACATGTAAAGATGCATATATAAATTATTATTACTGATATATACAGGTACGTGTACACTTGTATTATTCTATAACAACGGTCCAAATTAAAGCATTCATGTTCAAGTAAAGGTATCTGTAAATGAGGTGTGAATCACTTTAATATAGTTTAACGTACTAGTAAATTAGCTTATAGAAATCATTTATTGTCAAGAAATAAAATATAAATAATACAATAGCATATTACCCCTCCTGTCGCACTGAAGTCTTCCGTATTCTGCCTCTTTACTGCGTACCCAAAACCACTTGTGTACACCGGTTTGTCGAACCAGCTGCAATTCAAAGAGCCGCACTGCGTAGTGTGAAAGGGAGAAAACCGGAATGCTGGTATGTCAAAGTTCTGGTTCAATCTGCCGCACTGCATCAGATGCAATATCACATTCTTGTCGGAAACTTGCGCGTTTTCAATAGCGTATAATGTTGACATAACGCATAGTGTAGTCTCAAACAATGCTGCGAAGGCGACCGTTTTTTTCATACCGAACATTTTACTATCCTCTAATGTTACTTTATAATATATATTATATCTTCAACAATCGGTTATTGCTTCAAATGTTATTGCAGTTAAATATTTCAAAAAATATAAGCATAAGTCCAATATTCATTACATTTGAAATCATACAAATGTTTTATATCCACTAATTAACATTTAAAAAAAAATCTGCCTTACATACACCCGTTTGAAGTTTGATCAGTTGCTAACCATGTATACAGTACAACATATGTTTGCCAATCGAAAAGAAAGACATCTATTAGCAAAAAAACTATTCAGATTAATTGACTAACAATGGCTTTTCAATTCATTGAGACGCAAGTTCTCCCTAAGAAAACATCCACGTGGGCGTCTTAAAAAAGAGAATGTCATTTTAATAAAACAAATATAGAAACTCGCTGAAACGCAAACACTTACCACAGTGACATGAGACTAAACTTATTTACTAAATAATGTTAAATCGATGTGCTCGGTGTTGACTTGAAAGACGTGTTTGCTTTCGCATTCGTTGATTATATTTTTAAATTAGTGTTTATGTATTAAGTATTCAGTATGCCAGTTTTGACCACAGAGGAGAAGAGAGTTTCAAAGTTTATTGTCTAATCCATGAAATGTACAAAACAATACATACAATAACACAATTTTTAAACAAACATGGCCAATCTTATAGATTTGTAATAGACATTTTAGTGCGTGAGTTGAACAAACTTTTAGAACACCGTTTTAAACCCATCCCCTGCTTTTGAAAAACGTGGGAAAATGGGGCTTAATGCATGTGAGTAAAGTGTCGTTCCATATTAGCCTTTGCAGTCTGCAGAGGCTAATCAGGGACAACACTTTCCGCTTTTATAGTATTTTTCGTTTCAAGGAAGTCTCTCCTTGGCGAAACTCTAGTAAGGCGGAAAGTGTTGACCTTGACTAGCGTGTGCGGACTGCGCATGCTAATCTGAGACGGCACTTAACGCACATGCTTTAAACCCCATTTTCCTAGAGCGAGGCTTAATCTTTACACTAACAGGAACTTCTAACTTAGCAATTACAGTTTTCATTTATTCTTGATTGTTTATCAACGGAATTCGTGAACAATTGTCGAATTAAAGGGACTTGTTCACAGATTTTGGCATGTTTTGAAGTTTGTTATTAAATGCTTTAAATTGATAAATATAAACATCACAACTAAAGAGCTCCAATATTAAAACAAGAATACAAGTATAACAAGAAAAAAAGAGAAGAAAAAAAGATAACCACACCAGGGCTCGAACCACTGACCCATGGAGTAAAAGCCAAGCGCAGAAACCACTCAGTCATCCGTCTTTACGTATGTGTGTGTGAAATTCAGAGTTTATGTTCGGGTCGAAGTTGAGCCTTTACGAACACATTATGTGCGGACCTGACTATCCGTCTTCACATGGGTTGCCATTGATTTTATACTTTGTATAACCATCCACGTGTTGTTACAAAATATAACGATAACACAAGAAATCGAAATTTTTCAATCGTTTCGCGTCTGAGACGCTTTATAATTTTATCAATTTCTAACGATGATTGTTCATAATCTATAATAATAAATCTTGTGTATTTTCAGTACAAGTCTGCATCATTAGTGTTATTTTGCACACTGATGTACATTGTTCATTTATTTCTTGAATCTGTTACAAAAAGTTAAAAAAAAATCTCATTTTGATAAAGTGTGAACAAGTCTCTTTAACAAATATATAATATTTTATATATCTCATAAAGTCGTATTTAAATTGATGCTAGATTCGATGAAACAAACAAACACTATCACTCTAAAACTTAAAAGTCTCACAATGAAACAATCTTAAAACATATTTTTTGTGAAAATGATTTAACAGTTAATTTCAATTGAACATGAACTTCATTATTGTTAATGGGGCTTTTTCATGGTATAATTTAATATCGGGAATTAAATAATGACTATGCTGATAAATTTAACTATTTAACACATTATGCATAATATTGGTTTGTTTTGTAGAATGATAGATGCTAGATTTTCTTTCAATATCGGTATGAATAATCCAACATTTAAATTTGAATCAACAAATGGTTTCACCATGTATTTCCCTTGAACCCCGTAACAACTCAAAATTTCAAGAGAGTAATTTGTAAATTACACAATATATTTTATCAAGCAAACGTACACTAATTTAAGCAAACCGCTACTGCAAGCGATACATTAACATGCAACTGTTACATTTTGTTTTACAGAGCTATGTCTGTTTGCAGTGATGATTTATTGAAACGAGTCAGTGATCACTGGCACACAGTTCTTGCTTTTCATTCCACAATATGTTATCCTTCATCCCACAGATATGATGTAACAATATATTTATAACACATTAAAATAAAAATGTGTCTGATTTTAATAATCGATTTCCAGGGGTAAGGTTCCTTTCAAATACTATAATATGTGTAACAATCTGCCAAAACGTAAATATTTTGCACGTTTTACCTTCAAAATAAATGCAGAGTTCGTTCAAGTTGTCATTGTTTCTACCATAGCAGACGATCCTCATATTGCATGTAATAACAGTCCTTCACCTGACCAGCTAAAATATTTTCTGCAAAGCAGATTACTTTGTTTCTGTAACAAGCTAATTTTCTTCAGTTGACATTTCTTCATTATCAACTTCAGATTCTGACTATGTTGCAACATACTCATCGCACAGAGTGTTATATTCTCTTTCGAAGGCTCCAGGTATGGAAATATTCTCCATATCAATGAGTTCTTCAACACTGTAAATTAATATAAACAGGATAATGCAACTTCAGACACATATTCACTGAATATAAAATTAGACAACAAATACTTGCAAATGCTGGTTTTTAAAACATAGTAATTACATCAATACGAGATACCGGGATAGTTTGTATATGTAAAAAACGTTTACACAATATGAACACAATTATTGAAAATCTCTTGAACTAAGCAAATACAATCATTAAGACTAAATTAAGATTTTCAAGATCTGCTTGCATATACTATAAACTACTAGGATAACGTAGCTTTAAAACTACGTCATATAAATGTCAAATGGATGTTATGTACAATGTTATCTGTGGTGATAAGAGAATAATCTGTGGATAGATTGCGGCTACATTTGAAATAACGTCCCGTGTCATGCTAAGTAGTGGGAATGTAACTGTAGCTTATCGTTAAGTGTTGGTGATAAGATACGACGTCGCGATTTTCTTCAACGAGAATGTTTCCATAGTCAATTAGGAATTCAGCATATTCACAGTAGATCAACATGATTGTTGTTATAACTGTAATATACATCGGACTATTAACGTCCAGCGCATCAGCCAATGCAGAACAAAGAGGTAGATTTAAACTATTTTTTCGCCGGGTATTTGTTTGTTAAAGCTCTAATAGACTTGACAATGTCAAATTAAGAATAAACAGTTACAATAAACATTCAATGTCTTGTAAAATTGGTCATTTAGGTTAAAACAACATTGTGAGATAAAAGGATTTGAGTGTGTAGACACCGTTAAACATTGTTAAAACTTTCCTCAATATCAGACTGTTTATAAACATTAGCTATGTTTGTTCCCCAGTGTGGTGGTTTTCCATGCTTTTCATGAAAATTTGTACTTGTCACAAGTTATAAGCTTTAATATTCACTTTGAGTATAGCAATATTCGGAATTAAATAAATCATTTGGATATCGAAGCCATTAAGGTCAGCTTATACAAACTATCGGTCTTGTTTTGGAAGTTCTGAACGTTATAGTCAGCTATCGAAGATGAGAAAGATGTACTTAAAGAGCTAAAAGCTCCAGGATTTGTTTAGACATATCTCTCTCTACGACGAATTGCTTATCAACAAACTAATGTAACAATATTCATAAGCTAAAGGCGTTTAGTTTCCACAGTTAGGGAATAGAGCAAACCGATGCTTCTGAACAGAATATGTCGGGATGTATGATGTTATTCCCGAATCTGAGAGTATATTAGATAAGGACTTGCTTACGTGCACCCAACCAGCAAGGAGTGAAAGGATGGATTTGCAGTACAGAAGATTGACATCAATAAGCAAAGATTGTATGGCTAATCAGTAACAGTAATATTAAAACCCTCATAAGTTGTATTAAATAAAAGACTGTATGAAGAATAAAAAAGAAAATGTTATATATAGTAGGTTATTGAGATTGTTGGTCACCTCACTTAGAGCGGTGTGGTTGCATCGACACCATTAATTGGTATAAATTACGACCAAATATACGTCACTTGCATTGCTTGGTTCGTAAGCATTGACTTTATAATCTGTAAATAAAAAAATAACAAAAAACTGCAATACAGCTCAAATCTAAAGATTGTAAGCGGTTAATATTGCTGCCATTAATCCAGACACTAGCGTTTGTTATGCTCACGATTGAGGGCATATGCTATTCGTATCGTCAGTTCGTGGATGGGCGGATTGTTTGGATGCTTGCGTGCCTCCGGATCTTGAATCTGCTCTATTCATTTTACATCAGCTGAAAAAATCTAATTTCGGAATATGATTTATTCCCTATGACCTCAAGGTTACCATGAAGTCAATGGTCAAATTTAAGCATAAAACAGCGTGTTATGTGTGTAACTTAGTCATTCACAAGGCAGTTAAAATGTAATATTATTCTCTCCGATCATAACAAATCTTAACAATCCGGTCTCGGCCATATCTTTGTCATATAGTAACTGATTTAACAATAGTTTGGTTCAAATATAAGCTTTTCTAAAGCGACGTGTCGAGTGTAAAACCTCGTCTCTCTGCTTCAAATGTGAAGCTTTAAGTTAACCATGAGGTCAATGGTAAACTTTGAGCATAAAACAGCCTGTTATGTATGCAACTTAGTCATTCATAAGGCAGTTAAAAAAAGCACTAATGCCCAACTTGAAGAGACGGCCTGTCGTATATAACATCCGTCTCCCTATTTCAAAAGTCAAGATTGCAATTAGAGGTCAAAGGTCAAATTCAGCCATTAAACATCATGTTCGGACTGTAAGTTTGTCATTCATAATGCAATCCTTATGTTATGACATTTGACAACCATGAGGACAGGGATAAAACAGATTGTTTAACATTAGTTAAGTTTAAAGATATATGTGCAATATGAATATCTGTTACATAAGTAAATGTTGATAATATATTTGTAAAGGCTTCACTGAGAAATCTTTCTTAAAATGTACCAATTTGTTCATAAAAGGTTGGAGGCATATCATTCATTATAAGAACACTAGTTGCTTCTCATAAAGAAATAATTCATTTACGTAAAAGAGTATCTGAATGGAAAGTTGGAATACAATGAAATAAATATTTATGGTATTGTACAAATGTGCAGATATAAATGTGCGAAAAGTTTCCTAATTCCGTATTGCAATCGTTGTTCTTCTGTTGTATGTGATTTATAATATACTTAATTAAGCACACGATGGTCCTTATTTAAAAACAAAGAATAATGCAGAGAGAATTGAAAGGTAACACATGCATATCCAAACGTTCTTCACATTTAAAGTATCAGTCAATTGTTTCAGTGTGTTTCGGGTTATTTGTTGTGTTGTGTTAATTATGTTTTGTTTATTTTTAATATTACATATATGTCTTATATCGGTGAGTTGTGTAACAATTTTACTTAATGAATATTGCCTACAGGTATGAGGAAAATAGAATGTACTTTTATTAACAAAAGTTTGTTATTATCACACGTAACACCGTATCGTCGCAATGTTACAATGCTTATTTTCCTGTTTGTTCTTACGATCCAAACTAATATCACACGCATATAATACAGAGATTATGAACAAAATATAAGAATTGAGGACGTGAAAATACAATAACTATTAATATGATTAGTCGTGAATTACAATCGATAATACGCCGAAACCACTATATATCATCTTTATAAAAATATAATACATTTAATAAGGTTAAATGGAAACAAAAGTCAGCATGGCAAATATTTCGTTTTATCGACACTATAGTTATGTATATAATTAAACCCCCAATGCGTTGCATTGACCGTTCCAAGGCGGTGACCCCAGCTTTATTCTTATTTGTGTTTATGTTGTTTTGTATTGTGCTGTATTGTGCTGTTTTGTACTGTTTCAGCAATCGGTCACTTGCCATAAATAAAGGACCAACTTATTGTTTGTAATAAGATTTCAATACTGCTCCAGCAGCTGGAGTTTCACTTCTTTATATTCCTTTATTATCATATATGGATGACTACGAATAAAAGAATATTAAACGCAAACGTATAAACAAATACATCTTGTATTTTCAGGAATAACAAACCAACAATAATTTTATTTACAACATGTCGCATTTACACGAATGCTTTGTACGCAATATAATACATTTGAGTAGTTAAAACACTACAATGTTTTATAAAATTAACTCAAATTAAGGTATACAATGAAGATATTTTAACTAATTCTTATATTTTATAAAGGTACCTTCACAATGCAAATTAAACAGCATGGACAATAGTCAATTTTATAAGAATACAACAAAACATTTAAATCGTGTTTATGGTTCTTATATTGAATGAAATAAATGTATGAGCAACTTAATTATTTTCTAGCGCATGTATTCGTGACAAGACACTAGTACAATATAATGGCAGTAACCAGTATAACGAATTCATTAAGATGTCCACTCCATTTGCAGAGACAACTATTGTACACGAATCATCAACACCACCACATCCAGTTAATGCATCACCTACAAAAACTGTCAATGGATCTACCTTGGCGCCGATCTCATCTTCCTTGGCACTCACAACTAACGAATCGAGCTCGTCACATAATCCATCAACATTGACACCCATTGAAAATCAATCAACTACAGCTGCGATCTTATCTGCAGCGGAACTCGCAACAAAAGATCAAACAACAATCTCGTCAACCAATCCATCGTCGCTTGCAAATGGATTAACTACGGCTTTGATTAACATCTCAGGTACCTCCTTAATAAGTGCAGCAAAATTACACTTTGATATCATTTTCGGTTGTACCGACGACAAATAAATTAACCACGACTGCGATTTCATCCTCCGTTCAATCCATTAACAAGAAACTAGTTAACTAGGTCACCCATCTTCTGTGTCATTCACGACAACACAATTATCGATAGCTCATATTGCACCTTCTTTGGTACAAGCACACATCGAAATAATCACGATATATATAATATGTATAGTTTTGTCCTTAAATCGACATTTCTGCAAACTATACAGACGCAGCCCAACAACGGATGTACCTTGTCATAGTTATGATTTTAGCAGTCGATATTTATGCTAGGCAATCAATAAGGAAACACATATACATAGTAAAGATGTTTCAAATTCCCATGTATGTTGGATTTTAATGCACTATTTGTATTAATTTCTATATCAAGTGATCTGCGTAGAATCTTTATTAAGAAGAATATAAAAGGCACACAAACGCAAAATGGACATGCATATTCTTTATTTATACANTCAAAGTCTAGCGATTATATAGAATTTTTGTTGTTGTCTATAGTATACCTGTAGTAATTGGTGAACTCATGTTCAACGTTTTATTAATTGAGAACTGTGAATGTAAACAAACTTAACCTTTCACTATTGCATTGTTAGCACCCGTGAATACAAAAGATCGCCGCTACCTGTTGAGAACAAAAGAATGTTTCCCACGCATATCAAATTTAACCCCGCTGTAGTAGCATGCGCTATGAATGAGGTTACACAACATCCCACTATACTTGTTTATCAGCATCTATTAATACAACCTCCGCGCAGAGATTTGACTGGAACCAGCATAGCTGGATCAAATACACACGCATTGAACTATGTTCATCATGTTCTCTGATCTATTAATAGCCTAAGATTATGAATGACCTGCGCGCATGAATTGACTAGGAGTACATAGTGGACTATTTTACCATTCATCGCGCCGCAAACTCCTTTTTGCGCGTATGCTTACAGGTTCGTTCGTTGGTGAATGCAAGTTAAGACACTTCGAATCGGAATTCGTGGTCTAGTAACTTTAGTCGTTCGCAAGCGAACAACTAACCAGAGTTGGATAGAATGTTAGCGCTTGCGTGCACAGTTCTTACTTTCTCATTCAAAATATGATGAAGCCAAAATTCGATGTTAAACTAGTATATGCATTGGATTCGCATGTAGCTATTTGTAATTTTCGGTAAATGTAATACATTTTTTCGATGTTTAAATTTAATATAAATAAAACAGATAGTTTGTTACTTGCTACATGCGTAAGGGAAGCGCATGGTTATTTTGCCGCGGATGGGGTGAGTGCGGAAGTGTTTCCTCTAAATACAAGATTGTTTGTCGATGTATACACGGCCAAACGAAATAATTCTGCAACACTGAAGGTCGGAATTCTGAACATAGTCGATGCCTTCAACAAATGACCCCGTTTTACATGTTATTACATATTGGTATGTTGTACTAATGTTCACGTTTGTGTGCAATGGTTTACTTTTACACGTCATCAACATGGCTTGCATTTAAAGATTACACCTTTTTCAGGCGTGTGTCGAGCGCTGTTACTCGGAGCCTTCATATTTTATGTAAGAAATTCGACAGCAACGGTCCTTTATGACTGCCACGCAGATATATGCAACGCGTAAGTGTGTTAAAATCTAGCGTTAGTTTTCCTTTCCTTTAATACAAAGTTCTGAAGAAACACATTGCATGTATTGTCAGATGTATGTAACTTTCCTTAAGCTAAGACAATGTTTTTTGTTTGTCGCTATTGTGACAATTGTTATTAACATAACATATCATATATGTACATGTATTTGCAATGAAATATACAAATTCGTATATTTATTACATGTTCAACCAATCGACTCGATGCATAACTGTGCATGTTTGCTCCGACTTTTTGTTTTAATGTTGTTGGTCGGACGATTTATGCCAACATGTGTTATCAGGTAACACTAAACTATAAACCATTAATAGGTCAACGGTTTTACTTAATAAATCGCAACTGGTTGGTTTTGCAGACCTTTCATTTTGGTAATCGAATGTTGACGATGTACATTGTACAAGTCGAAATTAACTGTCTGTCTGTCTGTCTGTCTGTCTGTCTGTCTGTCTGTCTGTCTGTCCGTAATCGCTTAAACAATTCAATATTTTATCGCTGGGAAACAGTATATTGTAGAGGCAGATGCTAACAGAGTGCATTCTACTTCAAAACTTGTACCGGATCAAGTATTCACCACTTACAGCATGCTTGTTCTTTCTCAATACGTATATAATTTTTCCTTTGGTTTAATAAAAAATACCTTTTGATTTTCACTGGTTCTTGTGGAAATATTCAAAATTTGTTTGGAGTTTTACGATTTCTCTTCTTATGCAAAAAAAACTGTACTGATTTGAGAGTGGAGATGAAGGATCATACCTTGTGTTCCGACATACGTTTCAGTTGAACAATTAATTCTCCAGCGATTATTAGCAAACAAATCATACTTATGTGTGAAAGTCATGCTAGTGTTGGGCCGTACAACGACTCTTGTACCTTGTAGTGACGGTCAGGGCCAGTACTGTGACGACGCCTACAAGCTGTGCCGACCCTGCTCAGATGTGGCGATGGATTGCTTCACCGAGAAACACGTAGGGAACTGTACCCGATACTGCGCAGGTTACATGCATATTGCTTTTGTATTGGATACTATTTAATTCATCATAAAACAAAATTAGACAGCGTCGTCCAAATACTTTAAGAACTACGTGTAGGACTGCAATTTATTATTGGTATCATTGACACAACTGTCTTAATATATTTTTAATTGGTTTCGAACAAGCAAACTGTCCGATCAGGAGTCTAATTCTGAAACCACTGATCTATGCTTTTTAACCAATTAAACTTTTAAAACAATGATTTATTTTTTCTTATTTCCAGATTTTTTGGTACTGACGGCGATTAAAGCACAAAGGGGTAAGACAAGCTATTGTTGTTTAATGCCCGTACACTTATACATGTGACCGACAATAACACATATATGTTTAAGAGTCCATGCGACTTTTTGTAGCTACCAACTAGGCAAGAAAACTCACACAATGAGTTAATAAATTAATGTTACAATATTAACTCACAACTCTTAATTATTATCACCATATTGTTCACTTACTTTATTGTAAGCCATGCACCATAAATAATTTTTATATATGTGGTGAACAAAGAGAAAGTGTATCATGCGAGACGAAGAAGACGACGAAGGCGCGACTTTTCGGGTACATAATGGCTAATTATGATACCTCATTGTAGATGCACTTGTAAATTATTGTCATAAAGACATATACAAATGTGCATTATTCCCCTTTAAATTTGTGAAATGATTAATAAAGGGACATCCAACTTAGATATATCTTGATTTGTTCTTCAAAGTTGCCGGTTGTGTGGTCCCTGAGAAATTTGACCACGGCGTTCTGAACACAACCAGGAATTCTAGCAGCGTCTCATATGGGGGCACAGTGGAGGTCACTTGCGATAAAGGTTACAAACTTGCAGGGGACAGGTACATGACATGCGGAAACTATTCCATGTGGTCGGGCACCATACCGACGTGTACAGGTATGAGAAACAGAACGTGTAACAATTACGGGGAACAACAGTTATGCAAACAAATAACTTACCGGTACATGTATTTCACAACTCATATAACTTTAAACAACTTCATATGCTGTTCTAAAATAGAAGATGTCTTTATATTTAATATGTTGCTTATTGCAAAATAATACTCTGTTTAGAAATCAAATGCAGTCCCCTTCCGGCCGTTCACCGAGGGAAGTGGACACTGGATCCCCGGACAACGGAGGGAACTGCGACAAGGCCAGGAACCACAGCTGTCCTGGTTTGCGACGGCAACCACTATGCTGAAGGGTCCACACGAATATCTTGCTCAGATAACAACTCGTGGGTGTCTATTGATGACTCAGGTCCGATATATATGGCATGTTACCCAGGGTTAACTGGTAAGTATTTATAGTGTTGCTATTGTTGAGGAGTTGACGGTATAGAAAGAACGAAATCGTAATTAATACGGCAAATATGAACACATATATTAATGTATTAAACTACTGAATGCTTTCTTTTGATTGTACATTTGCGAGCAACGCTTCATTGGGTTTTCACATTTTATTTTTCTCTACTACATAGCCCGTGTCGTAACTTTTTGGTACCAAAACAGAAGCAGTGCTTGTGTACACGGAGAAAGTCTTCAAGTTATGTTGTTGCAATCCTACAATAGAGGCGCATCATGTTCTATCGATTCTAAGTGCGATGATTTTGGTAGAAATAATGATGACGTTTGTCCTCACACTGACGAACGCTTTACTGTTGATTAAATAGGGACATCATCTTTTATTCTAGGTTACCTTGTTACAATTGTGGTAGAAGCAGTAGTGATACTCGCCCTCCTAATAGCTATAACTGTCCTGATATGCCGCATGATGCGACGGATGCCAATGGATGATCGTGAAGATAGCACTCCTCTCATGAATAACCAAACTCCCAGTTCCAGTGGGAATGGAACAGGTTGCAGAAACATGTTAATTTGAATTGATTGTATAGAATATTTTTATAATTTCTTATTTCTCCAAAGACTGTATTATCTTAAATCTGTAAATAATAAACCGTATCATGGAATTATTTTTAACTACGTTTATACCTTGCATATTGTTTAATATACAAGTACACATTTAAAGTATCTATTGCTTAGCGGTTGCACGTTAGACTTTGCACCCTATAGATCTTTACCTTATAAGATATGTATGTGTATTCAAAATAATCTTATTTACTTTGAAAACTTTTATTACATTAAAAAAAAAATGACCGTAATCAAGTCCCTCATAGTATTTTACAAACTCGGAAAACACAAGAATTCTATCAATACAGACCTTTGCGACTCGCTTAAAAGCCTACCATCCTACAGCCCCACGGATATGTATGCATTGAACACATCAGAATACACATGCATCATATCGACTTCCGTTCGTTTCAGTGGTTAACACACACGTACATTTGACGCAACATTGCAACGGTCACGTGCAGGCTGCCGCCGAGCACATAGACCTGCCGACCGTTTCCGACACGAGTGTACCGGAACTCCCGTATCCACTGGAGGAAACGCAAGAGACCGAACTGAAGGAACCAGTCGTGGATAGCGAGTTAAGATTTGTACACCCAAAGCCGGTGTTCCCATCATTAGAAACGAGTGCCGTGGGAAACTCTGATGGGATTAATTTTATTTCTTGTTCAGCGTATACCAGCTCTCCTAGTGTTGAAGATCTGGTAGCCGCATAATACTGACTATTGTGTTGTGTAAGGACCTCAGCATGAAATGCTTGTTCTTTCTTTCGACTTTGTGAGATAATCTCATCCTTAATATAATTTAATTTCTTGAGTTGTTTGCTCTCACGAGAGCAAACAACTCAAGAACTTAAATGATATTAAGGATGAGATTATCTCACAAAGTCGATATACATCTGTTTTTATTGAATTTAATGGCATATGATACACTTTGACATAATTGTGATAACCATTTGTAAGACTACGTCACAACATTAATTTACAAGTCCCCATCGATATTATCTGCAGAATGCGGATCACATCAACACTTATTAAAATGTACATCGAGTTTCAGTGATGGTTTTTTAAGTAATTCGACAAATGTGTGTACTTATAATTGACCAAATAAAGTGCCAAGTTGTAAGTTTCGGCATAGAGCTCAGGAAATACAGCTCCACGGTAACACGATTGTTTGTAGAGCGTAGTATTTTGATTACAAATGAATATTGAGTATCAAATGCATACGTTTCGAGTTAATACTAATCAAATGTAGTTTATGAAACTTTTCATAGTTTATCTTCAGAAAGTTATTTGGACAAAATTTATGAACCAAAGTATAAAATTGCCCTTAGCAGATTCCGTTTATCATCGCATAACCTAGAAATAGAAAGGGGGCGATACAATAATAGTGACAAAGAAAACCGTAAGTGCAAATTATGTTATATGAATACTGTAGAAACTGAGTATCATTTCTTACTAGTTTGCCCTATATATACGCACCTAAGAAGACATTTTTTAAAGTCACAATACTGCAGATGGCCAACAATTTCAAAGTTTCAAAGACTGATGTCCAGTGAAAATAAAACTATACTTATTAGCCTAGCAAGGTTTATATACGAAGCTGCAAATTTACGACGCCTACAAGATACGTAATTTGTCTTTTAGAACGTAACAACCCTTGAACATTTTTACATCTTTTATTTCACGCACAATATATCTTAACTCAAACTCAATTTCCCCCTCCTTACAAATTTGAATAGCATCATCAACAATGCTAGTTTGTTTCTAATCCACTCGTTGTTTTTATTTTGCATTTTTTTCTTTTAATAACACATGTTCAACAATTATTCAATGTAAACCGTGAATGTTTACCATAATGGCAAAGCTATTAATTATTTATGATAGTGAATGATAAAATGATTTTTAGTGAATGAATACTGTACTTCTTAACACCACATTGTTGTCAATGTTGAATATATTTTTTCAAACGAATATATGATTATTGTTTAACATTCAAACATATTTTTAAGAAATATTTGTTTACTAACAATTTAACATTTGATCTTCATCTGCCATAACTTGAATAAATAAATAAATATATAT
>VMBQ01001001.1:0-17150 GCA_007657795.1 Dreissena rostriformis | reverse complement strand
TACTGTACTTCTTAACACCACATTGTTGTCAATGTTGAATATATTTTTTTCAAACGAATATAATTGTTGTAAATTGATATATATTTGTAAATAGCTCAACTGCTTTATTTCCTATATACATAATCTGTATAATTTTTTGACAATTAATCATCATTTATCATTCGAATATGATGCTGTGTCAATGTGAAATTAATATAAAGTTTATAGTATCGTTGCCTATATATCACTTTAAAAATATGTTTGCTGATTTAAACCGGTTTTGTCAGGGATGACATCGAAAAACAAAATAAAAATATTATGTACATGTAATTATTTTGAATTGCAACATTGATATATTTTCGTTTGCGTTGAAATAGGAGTTTTTAGAACTGAAAACTGAACACACATATGCTTCATCTGTAACAGTTTACGTTTGTATATTTGATATATTAGCGAAACTTGTTTTGTTGATAATAACTAAAATCACTGGGGATATTTATTACGTCTCTTACTCAGCTAGAGGAGGCATACTGTTCTTGCCCTGTCCTTTCGTACTTTTGTTAGTCGGCTGTCAAAATGAGTATCCGTTTAATATTTAGAAAAAAATTCTTTATAGAGCTTTCACATACATACAATTGTTGGATTTATGATGAAAATACCTCTATTCATTTTTGGTTCAGACCGACAATGGTCAAATGGTTTAAGTATGGGAAAAGGTTTCCGCTTAATAACTTGAGAACTTTTCATCAAGGAATACTCATTTTTCACCAGGCAATTGGTCTTATTGAAGACACGGCTATATACGCGAAACTAAGTAAATGTGTAAATATAAGATTAATGTAAATGACTATTTATTGCATTTAAATGTCTTATTCTTGCGTATTGATTACTTAAGTATTCCAGTGTTAATTGTATTTGTGTAAAGTGAAAATTACCTTTAATATTTGTAATCATGAAGTGACAATTGACATGTTTATTTCTGCAGCTAGATCTTCTTTGTGAATTTAATCAACATGTTAATGCTTTTTTTACATATTTGTGTTTACAATTATACAAAACAAACCAAACAATTTTACTTAGTCTTAAAACGTTGTATTCAATCTCATAGTAGTTTTATTAATAATTAACTTTTGTAATACAAGAGCATGTACTCTATATTTATTAATTTTTTAATGTGTACTAGTGGATAACATTTAGCTGACGCCATTTCAAGGATTACAAGGATCCTCATCATTGGCCTCGATTTTGATACTGAGGATAGCTATGTGGACAACATAAAGAAACACACTATGTGTGAATATTTTTCATGTGAATATAAATATATTACGTATTTCATACAATAAAGGATAGGAAAAACTGCCATAAAATAAACTAATTTATGTAAGAATATAACACATAAATCAAATGTGATCAGCAGACTAAACACTGCGCTCTTATTTCAGGCGTTCGACGCCTGCTTATGTGATAATAAACTCTGTTCTATACACTCTATTTAATATTTAACCCATTACATTGAACAGTACAGGTAAACAAGTCATATGAACGTTATATGTGTTTTCCAGACGCGGAATTTTTATATTAACCCTGTCATTGACAAGTAAAATTACCTCTCATAATGGTGTACATTTGTAAAACGTTACTTCAAAATCAAACAACGTGTGAAAAAGATAAGTATTAGACAGTTTTTTTTCAACTTTGAACTTTGTTCTCTTTATGTGACTTTGACCTTTTAGGTGGAGAATCGGGTTAACATGCGATTATGGTTTAAAGTAGTGCACAGATATTTGAAAATCCAAAGATATATGTCAAGACATATCATGAATTTTATGTTTTGCAGTTTTATGGACACATTTTGCCATTGACCTTAAAGTGTGATGTTGGCATATGAGTAAGAGGAACGGGTGGTACACGCGACACGTCGTCTTATGTTGGTTTACATTTGTGCCAACATATTAAGGCTGGAATGTTCTAAAGTATATTTCTTACAGCAGGGTAGGGGCTCACAGACTCACCGACGGACAGTGGGACTGCTATATGTCGCCTACTTCAAAGATGGGCACAACACTGTCATTGTTCAGAGTTTTAGAGTTAATTTTGAAATGATTATGAAACATAATTATGACATAGGGATGATCAACAAATCATTAAATTCGACAAGATGTTATCACATTTAAAGGGACCTTTTCACGTTTTGGTTTATTGACAAAATTGAAAAAAAAATGTTTCAGATTTTCAAATTTTCGTTGTAGTTATGATATTTGCGAGGAAACAGTAATGCTGAACATTTTCTTTGCTTTAAAATATCGATTATATTTATCTTTTGGCGATTTAAAAACCTGAAAATTATAAAGCATTGCAACGCGAAACGATTCAATAATTTGGAGAGTTCTGTTGATACCGTTATATTTTGTGACACTACGAGGATTGCTTATATAAGGTATAAAATACATCACTTACTATGAGCACGGGTGGCCGAGTGGTCTTAGCGTTAGAAATTTACTCCAGGGGTCAGTGGTTCGAGCCCAGTTGTGGCTTACTTTTTTTTCTTTTTTAATAAATTGTATTCTTGTTTTTTTTATGGAGCTTTTTAGTTCCAATGTTTACATTTATCAATTTAAAGTATTTAAAGTGAGTATGCATGATTTTTATATGTGTTAAATTGTAATATATTGATAAAAATATGTTACAATAGCTCAAAATAGGCAAGACAAATTATACATTGAAGACGAATTTCATAAAATGCAGCAAAGCCAAATGAGCACCCCGAGCCGATTGTGACGAAGATATTTCGTACATATTCTCCTACAATAACCGAAGCATTCGTATTTTTATTATGATCAGAGTAAGTGTTCGTGTGCCGTATGAATAGGTATCGTTTGGAAACAAAATTGTGTCTTTGTGTGAACGAATCTGCACTAAAACTGAATTTAGATTCACATCGTACACGCATGATATACATGCTGGCGAATTCGACTGTACAGACATTTTCGATTTCAGAATTAAATATCTGGCTTATTTCGCATTTTTCGACACATTTTCTTCTTAACTTTTATTTTAAATTATATTGAAATATATGTATAATAAGTTTTTTACACATTTTATAAAAAGTCACAAATATTTGAGAAAAATCGTGCAGTCTCACTTTAATGAGAAACTTCAATACATCCCAAAATCTGTGAAAAGGTCCCTTTAAATGTTATTATTGTAGAAAAACAAAACACATTCGTACCTCAAACACTACTACAAAAACAATTAACTGTATGGAGAAACTGAGCAATAAACGTGTGTCTAGTTATGCTATATAAACTGTGTATAACTTCGAAATCAAATAAAGCCGTATACGTGAATTCTACAAATATATATGTTTTTTTAAATCAGTGTATACAATATATAGACTACAATATTATAAACCACACATAATAAATTTAATAAACACATTTGACATAGACGATGGGTACTCGCAGTGCTATATGATTAAACAGTTTTATAATTATTGCATAGTATAATTAGTTGATTGGTAGAATAAATATCGTAACATTTGAAGCGTTAAGTCGTCAGTTTTAAAAATGCATTTCTATACATCATACATAGCATAAATATTGCATTCGGTGCCGTACATCTTTTTTTTTTAAAAAAGTTTTCAACACATTATATTTCAAACAAATACATATACAATATACACAATAAAAAAATAATGTGACATCAGAGATAAAAAAATAAATAAATATGCAACACATATAAGGTTATCAATATAAAACATGTGTTGAAAAAACACATTTAAGAAATATGAAAAAGAAAACAATGACATTTTACAGTCTGTATATATACAAACAAGGATGTATAAATTGTACTAACATGTATAAAAAGGCATAGAGAGCACATTAAAAGGTGCATATTATTATATTAATACATTTGAGTGTTTACCATTGGTGAAACANTTATAAAAAGTCACAAATATTTGAGAAAAATCGTGCAGTCTCACTTTAATGAGAAACTTCAATACATCCCAAAATCTGTGAAAAGGTCCCTTTAAATGTTATTATTGTAGAAAAACAAAACACATTCGTACCTCAAACACTACTACAAAAACAATTAACTGTATGGAGAAACTGAACAATAAACGTGTGTCTAGTTATGCTATATAAACTGTGTATAACTTCGAAATCAAATAAAGCCGTATACATGAATTCTACAAATATATATGTATGTTTTTTTAATCAGTGTATACAATATATAGACTAAAATATTATAAACCACATAAACATAATAAATTTAATAAACACATTTGACATAGACAATGGGTACTCGCAGTGCTATATGATTAAAAAGTTTTATAATTATTGCATAGTATAATTTGTTGATTGGTAGAATAAATATCGTAACATTTGAAGCGTTAAGTCGTCAGTTTTAATAATGCATTTCTATACATCATACATAGCATAAATATTTCATTCGGTGCCGTGCATTTTTTTTTTAAAGTTTTCAACACATTATATTTCAAACAAATACATATACAATATACACGATAAAAAAATAATGTGACATCAGAGATAAAACATAAATAAATATGCAACACATATAAGGTTATCAATAAAAAACATGTGTTGAAAAAACACATTTAAGAAATATGAAAAAGAAAACAATGTCATTTTACAGTCTGTATATATACAAACAAGGATGTATAAATTGTACTAACATATAAAAAAAGACATAGAGAGCACATTAAAAGGTGCATATTATTATATAAATACATTTGAGTGTTTGCCATTGGTGAAACAGTAACTATTTAAGCATATCAACGGGACGACTGCACCATGGATATTTAATTGTAGTAGTACATTCTTTAATTTGTAACGCTGATTGTTAAAATGTGGTTATCACTCTATTGATTCTATTGTACCACTGCAAACAACATGTAGATATACTTATGACATGACAAATATATACGTCTCATCAGAAACAAAACAACAAGACTATTTTAAACGAATCTTCCTTAATGATTCAAATAGTTTATAGAGGTATGCTCTTAAAAAGTCCTATACTGTTTGTATATACGCATGTATATACAGCGTGTGTTCTTTAACTGGTATCTAAAGATTTATTAATAAGTTGTATATAAGTATGTTAATTATTTTTCTTCCAGAGTTACTCGAAACACAAGAATGAAAGTACTTGAAGCAGTAAAACGTTTTTACACACGTGTAGTTTTAATTTACAAATCATTACTATCATATAGTTTATAATTTACTTTGCATTTATTTAATCTAACATAATTTTGCTTCTTTATACATTTGTTTCAACAAACATATATTTACATATGTGATCGTTAAATTGTCTAAAACTACGGTTGTACAGTACAGACAGTAAACCGACTTTGGCGTTGTTGTCAATAACTGACGCTAAACATATGTATAAACAATACTTGTCCTTTATAAATATCAACGCGGCCAGTTATAATGCTGGGCACTTCTATCACTGTCGGTGAATTGGTCAGACGAATTCAGACGAATGTATAACTGATCTGCCCACACAGATGGTGCTAAATACACACCAGAGAGCTCACTGCTTCAAGGCATGTGTCGCCAATCAGTCGGTGGGGGAGGCGCATCCGTGGTTGGGCAGTCACTGATACGATTGATCGTGTCGTATATATTTTTTTCGACCTGCAGTGTACTGTATGTGTTTTCATTTCACTGTAACAGAAGGAAAACATTTCAGTCAAACAAAACCGCTACAAAATTCAAAGCAAACGCAAAATAACTCATTTAGGAACACATTGCTTGTTTAAAGTTTTCTAAAGAATAGCAAATGGAAAATTAAAAGACACAACGTTGAACTATGTTACAAATCCAATAATATTTTATTAGCCAATAGAAAGCATTTTGTGCTTACCGAGTGATGAGAAACCCCTCCGAGATAACCCAGCATTGAGTAAGGATTTCCGCCTTGTGTTCGTAAGGTTACAGCTCCATCCTCAAACAAGGCACTCTGCTCGAATCCTTTGTTGGCGAGACCTCTTTGTGGATTTTGGTTTGAACCGTGCACCAACGTGTACCTTTCTTCCGCATCTTAACAATGTGTAATAAATTATATAACTTTTCAGTAAGCAAAAGTGCACCTTAACGTTCAAGTTTAATAGTGTTTCTTCAGGCAAAATACGTGAACTTATATGTTATAAAAGAGAATAGTAATAAAATGATAAAAAATATATTTGCGCGGACTATATGGAGAATGAGAAGTTTTTCATTTCCAATTTACATCGCACTCCAATTGTACATCGTTATTAACCTGTGATTGAGCCCACAGACGAACACATAAGGTGTTATGTGGATGATGTGTTTGTTGATGTAGACGCAGATGTGGACAATGCGGTTGTTGTTGGAGTAGATTGAATTGTTGGTGATTTAGCTGTTGCTGATGTAGATGGAGACGTGGGTGATGCAGTTGTTGTTGGAGTAGATTCAGCTGTTGGTGATGTAGTTGTTGGTGATGTGGATGCAGATGTGGACGGTGCGGCTGTGGTTGGTGTAGATTGAGTTGTTGGTGATGTAACTGTTTTTGATATGGATGATGAGGTTGTTGTAAGAGCTGCAACACACGTAAATTACATCAAACCATTAAAATTATCATATCGTTATATGTATATATATGGTAGGCTAGAATTACCAAGGATATTTTAATAGACCGTTAGCTTATGATATAAAGCACACTATTAAACAAGTTCATCAGAGTGAAAATAACTCACTTTTCTAAGTGTCCACTACGTATAGTAGGTTTAAAAGGGTGTTGATCTGGTAGAACGTGTGGTCGTGAAATCAAGACCTTTAAACAAATGAAAAGGAAACTTACTCGGCAAATATCATAAACTTGCTAAATATGTGCATGTACGTGAGCTAAGCAAGATGTTTATCTGTGTCTTGCCGTTCTTGTGTTGGGTGAAACTTTTAAATATCGATACTGTGTTATAAGCATGGCGTAAAAGCCTACCACTGGGGCATGTTTTTCCACCCGAAAGCAGTTGCTCTCCGTAAGGGCATCCACACGTGAAGCTGTTTGGTGTTGGGTGACAGAACGTGCTACAGTTTCCTCGTCCTTTGTTACTGGTGCACTGTGACTGGACTATAATTTTATTTTGAAGTTATGCTATTTTCAGAAATGCTAACGTTTGCAGATATTAACTGTCTTAATTGTAATATGACATAATGTGCTGCATTCTTTTCGTTCGTGGTCACGGTTTCTCAAACAAGTGTGAGAGACTTTATCCATACATAACAACTGAATGGTAAACAAATCCGTATCATCGCTCATGCGTTAAACATTGCTGATATATTGTGAACAAGTTATACAATGGCGCCCAATACAAAACAATATATTAGGCATTCATTTCATTGAAGGAGAGTTTCAAAAAACGCAAACTTATTATGATACTTAATAATTTACAAATACAAACAAATCTCGACACTTCTAGTTGTACATCAAGTTTTACGCTCGTGTGTTTTTTCAACCAATATTTAAGATAATCTTACCATTTGTTGGGAGTAAGGTTGAAGAGTACAAAGAAATGGAACCCAATTTGCCGAGCTCTGCATTGTTGGCGAACTCAACCTTGTCGCTTGTGTTTGTTTTGTGCAATTTAGTAATGTATCTGAAAACAGGTGATTTAAATACATTAAAAAAGTATACATTTAAATGTTGTGTATTCAATGTCAGGTCAATATATACTTAAAAATTGTATTTGAGAAATATAGTGATCATTTTGTTATGACATAGTCGATACAATATATATTGTTGGTATAAAAAGGCACATGCAAAGAAATGTCAAACGTCGTTTGATGAAGTATTTAATAAATTGCATTATAGCATTGTGAAAGCAAAATAATCCTACACTTTATTCCAACCGGTGTAATAGAGATAAGCGCCGAGAAGTTGAATGTCCATGAGAAGGGCTCCAGTATCTCTAAAGTACTGAACACACGTGTCGGACTCATATCCAAAGCGGAAGATTATGTCTGTTTTGCCATCGGTAACGTACAAAACGCTTGCTGGAAACGGCATTACAATTTAAACAAAGGTTCCGAATGGAAACAATTTCCTTTTTTTTGGAAATAAATTTACTAGAGAGATCTTTTATGTTTGAGATATTTGCCAAAACATATTGTCGTTCGATTTATACACACTATGTTAACGGATGATGTATTGATCAAGCACCTTCGTGCGTTCTATTTTAAATAAATTGATATAAATTTTATACAACGAAGGACGAACGAAAATACCAAGATGCGTGTGGTTCAGTAACCCAAAAAGTAAATGTTTTTCTTTAAATACAAATTAAAAATTATTAAACAACATTATTATGCAACTTAACGTTTAAATTCACATTAATCGTGAAGGGTAAACATTAAACGTAAAATTTAATATGATACCCGATGTGTCAATGGCAATCCCGTTAGGCCATACCATTGCTGTATACAGTGTTACAACATTGGTGCCGTCTGTGTTGGCGCGCTTCAATATTGCAGGTGTTGTACCGTGGTCGGTCCAAAACAGTAAGCTAATGGGAGAAGGTAAAACAATTGGTAAATAGCAATTTTTTACAATTAATACAAACAGAACCATTTGTAAATAAAACACTCACACTCATTGCGATTTTCATAAAATTTAGTTTTATGTCTAAACCAAGCAAACACAACACAATTAGACCATCCGTAAAAACTGAATCATGGCTTACACCTAGTCGTTTGATTATAAGTAGTAAATTCTTATTAATTAATCTCCGCTTGGTAGGACTAATTTTCTGAGACAACTTAAATATATGAATACAACACAATAGCTTAATTTTTATTAGAAAAAAAAATGCATGAAGATTTAACCTATTATTACACCTAAAACACATGTTAACATGTATTGTTTACAAAACAAAGGTATACATTAAGTGTTAGAATTAATATTAATATGAAAATAAATCCAAACTTTGTAATCGGGCATTTTAAATCTCCATTTAAGGTCTCTTCCCGATATGCATCAAATGATCTGGTATCTTGACTATATGAAGTCCATTTCTAAAATTGTGTAAGCACGAAGAGATTTATCTGATACTTACTTCATTTTATCGTATTTCAGGAAGTTAACATTATGTTTCTCTTGTTTTTTTTTTTAATAATTAAAATGCGATTGAACAACTATTTATTCTCCTGTTTTGCCTTTTTAGTTCTGATTATTATAATTGCTATGAGGCTAGTAATTTTCAACACTGATGTGTTTTTCGATTAATTTTGTGCTAAGTGTTTGATTTGAATGCTTTTCTACAGATATAAACTCCCACTGCTTTGAATTGACCTATCTAAGGAGGTGAACCTATCTTAAATAAATGTATGTTTTATGTCGTTTTGTATGTATTTTTTTTAAATCGCTCATTAGTCACCTGCTTTACATTTTTTTCCTGATACTGTTTAAGGAATTCAAATATTCGTATATATTTTAAGAAACTGCAGAGTAATGAATTATAAATTACTGTTACTGATTTTCGTTTTTCGATACATTTGTGTACGCGTTTAATTACCCTTTAATAGGGTCAATGGTTTCCCTCGTTTTAACACCTTCTGCTATCAATAGTCTATGGAGACTATTGGATGACACAACTCCGATTCCAGTGAAACCTGTCGGCAACTGACTTGATCCAACAGCCGTGTAGTAAATGTTCCCAGTACTGTAGTCAAGTGCCAGCCTTTCGGGATGTGCGCGATTAGCCCCTGTGGAGTAAGGGATATACAAGTTATAGTTAAATAATGAGTGAAGACGTTTTCATGAAATGTGATGGTTGATTCTATTGTTGCAACACAAACAATTGCAGGTAGATAACAACGACACTATTTAATATCAATTGAACTGTGTTTTCAAAGCAATTCTATACTTAGGAAATCATTATACATAATGAGATAATGTCGTTTAAAAGCTACACATCTGCTATTGTGAATGACATCCTACAATTGTAAGAAAAACTGACCAGTTGTGATATACATATCAATAACTGAGTTGGAAAAGACTATTGGTCATTATCGGCTCGGGTACTACTTACATGTACCCCGGGTACTCTTAAATATACTTACATGTACCCCGGGTACGTGTTCCCGCCCAAAATCCGATGTCGTAAAACGCGATTCCGATTACCGTAAAAAGATATTGTTTATCTTAAACAAACTTCTCTTTTAAAAAAACTGCATCAAAATGCTCTTTGAGTATGAGTTTCGATAATATAGAGGCCATGTAACAGAAAATTGACAGAAATGTGAACATAATTAATTAAAAAAAAATAGCCGACAACGACCGATTAAGAGTTAAAACTCCTGGGTACGCTTAAGTATATTTACTGTACCCGGGGTAGATGTAAGTATACTTGAGAGTACCTAGGGTACATGTTAGTATACTTAATAGTACCTAGGGTACATGTTAGTAGTACCCGAGCCGACAATGACCAATCGAGCTATAGTGACCCCACAGCTATTGAACACGTCTAAACATGGAAAACATCAATCACCGTTCATCTTCAAACGTTTCAGTCCTGATAAGAACTTGTGTATTGTGCGCACCTTACAAGAATACTTAAAACGAACACATGAGTTACGTACGTCAGATAAACTACTCATTTTTACCGCGAAGCCCCATGGGCCCCTTTCGAAACAAACAATAGGTAGATGGATTAAAGAGACTTTGCGGCAGGCAGGTATAAGTGACCGGTACAAACCGCGGCAACATCAAAAGCGAACATGTGCGGTGTGCCATTGCGAGCCGTTATAGACACCGCAGGATGGGGTAATGCAGAAACATTCGCTAAATATTATGACAAGCCCTTGGATAATGGAATTTCTGAAATGTCACTGCAGCAAGTACTTTTGAATTAGTGATCATTTGTGAGTTGTATTTGGAATAATTCTTTATATTATTGCGATATGGCATGACTATAGAGCAAGATTTTATGTTGATAATTAGTATCACTGATGTTTTGATTTGTGAAGTAAAGATTGGACGTTATCGTTTAGTTTGATGTGCTTTAATGCAAATCAGATTATAATACAAACTATTAGCTCCTTAAAGATAAATGCGCTGTAACAGCGGTAAATATCTTCGAATAAAAATGAAAGTCTGATAATCCAAGCTAAAGATCATTTCATTCAGCACCTTTATTATCATATTATAAGCGATACAATTTATATACAAAAAAACAATCATAATATCATGATATTTGCAAAATAGACTCTAAAGTCTCTGTGGGGCCCGTTAGGGAGTTTATGTGTGAGATAAAACTGGCGCAGAGAACCAAAACATGACTCTGTAGGAAGCTTTCAGGTTTATGGACGCTTAATAATCTTTGAAGCGTTCGGCTTTTAAGTTACCGATAATTCACTCCAAGGGTGCTGATGCTATTAGCTCATATCATCGTTACAAAACTCGCTCCCATGATAAAAGTCGTGAACAACCAAAGAAACCTGATCAGCGTGACCTATGCTTATACTGCGGAAAGTGTGGTCATGGTTTACAAGCCCTTGCTTATGTTCGTCAAAAGGTATGCTCAGCCTATGGACAATCATGCACACAATGCAAACGCTCACCCCATCTTTCGTCCATGTGCAGATCCTCATCAAAGAGACAATCGCCTGAAAATGAAGGTGCCGTCTTTGATTCATTGTGTTCCACGACTAATTATGATTTGTACTAACATGGCAACGTTCTCGTTTAAGACCACTACGAATACGATGACCTCTCTGATAAATGGGAAAGAGGTGCATCCAAACCTCAACCCCAAATAAAGCTCTTAGGAGAAAGTGCACTTGATGATTACAAATCGATTGGATACCAATCCAGTTTCCCATCTCAACCAAAGCAAGTGTAAGAGAATGCCATGGTAGAGACTGGTTGTCAAAGCTGCCTTGCTGGAATCAAAGTTGTGAACCGCTTGGGTGTGAATGAACAAAATCTAGTGCATGCAACAATGAAATTACATGCTGCAAACACTAGGGGTATACATATACTCGGTGCGACAATCATACGTTTCTCGAGTGAATCCACAAATTGCAACGTTCTCCAGACTCGCCCAATTGTCTTAATAACTGACAATTCTAACAATATATTTCTGAGCAGAGAAGCATGTACCGCACTTGGCATTTTAACAGAGTCGTTCTCAAATAAATAAGGCAATGAATAGCGCTTGTTTGTCTACACACTTAGAAGACTCCTCAACTGATGAAATGACCCCTTCAGTGGACAGTGATAGGGTCGCCCACGAAAACTCAGAACCAGGCTATGTTTACTCCAATTCTAACACACATAGGTACACATCAAGTACATTTAACACATGTGAACACCAGGCTTTACCACGTATGGCAGGACCACCAATGCAACTGACGGAGGACCCTCACGCTAAACCTGTAGCTTACCATACCCCTGTTCCTGTCCCTCTTCACCGGCAGGTTTGATGCCTGGAATCGGTACCACAGTCTACCCCTTCGTCCGAAAGACAAACATCTCACAACGTTCATAATACCGCGTGGAAGGTACCGATATCTTACTGCTCCACATGGTTATATAGTCTCCGGAGATGGCAACACACGGAAATGCGATGAGATTATCAGTGAAATCTCAAAGAAGACAAACTGTATTGATGACACACTCTAACTCTGGTCTGACAGTTTCCAGGAAAGATTCTTTCAGGCACGCATCTGGCTTGAAATTTGTGGACGGAACGGTATAAGGCTTAAGCCGGATACGTTTGTCTTTGCTCAGGATATTGTGAAAGTAGCTGGTTTTGAAATCACTCTGGACAGTGGTTGCCCATGTTTTAAGATATATCCATGCCATTCGCAACTTCCTAACACACAAGAACATCACAGATGTACGCTCGTGATTCTGTCTTATCAACCAGGTTTCCTACGCGTTTATTATGACAGACCGTTCTATATTTCTATCTTGTCTTTCGTGTGAGAAGTTCAGTGCTTCCGGCGAGAAGCCATATGCTCCCGATGGTATTCACGTGACGAGAGGTTACCGCTCACTTGAGGAAAACTGCATTAAAATGTCATTTGCTCAACAACGATCTATTGAACATTAATGGCCCGGCCAGAATGATCCAGTACTGAGTATTTCACATAAGAATCTAAACGGTTTGCTGCCTTAGTGACAAATATTTTGTGTATTTTGTTTAACTATTATATATCTTGTTCGTGTGGTCGTGCACCAGGTTAAAACCTGACATTTTAACCAATGGCACAGTATACATGTATACATGTATCCAGCTACTTGTACAATACCAGTATTGTAAACACGGCAATGGAGGAATGTGTCTGTTTCATATACCATTTCTAAAATATGCTTTTTCTGTAATTTAGGTCTAACAAATGGAGCAACGTGGATTGATAACGGTTGATAGATGATATATTGATACAACATTTAATGTAAACCATTCTTTTATTTCTTTACCTCCACTTAATTCTGTGTATTTTAATATTCCCAATAAAGGTTTTTTGTTCACCAGACCACAACGTGCTGATGGTGATTGGTGAGCTGTACGGATAACGTCGTACCTCCGCGCGTATGTGTGTCATTCAAATTTTACTTCAAACTACATTTGCCCCCGAACCGCTAGGCCAAATTTGAGAATACCTTACTATATTGTTTCTTGGCTGGTCTTCTAAACATATTTTTCAAATCGTCCCGTTTTTTTTTATTAATGAGGTTACGTGGTTTGGAAAATGAAAACTTTAAAAGCCGTCTCTGAAACAGGAAGGTCAGGAGTTTTAGTATATGATATTTAAAGTCATGCTATGGTCCTATACAAAGTGTTTTCAAAGTATACTTCTGTGGTGAAAACTGACATCGCCTCAGTTTTACATAGATTTATAAAGGGAAAACATTCGGAAATCTTCTTTCTGAAACCGCTAAGAAAAAAAGCTGTCATATTAAATATGTAGTATCATGAAGATGTCATTCACTACATTTGTTCAAATCATGCCCCTGAGGTCTAAGCAAATAACAATCTTTAATATTTTGTATATAAATATATAAATACCACGTATTATATATATAATTATCGTGAGCCAATGAACGATTTCAAATTACTTGGAATACATATCGAAACGCTCCTCACTTGACAAACGCATATAGAAATGTCATAACGTTTGTCGTAATGGATTAAACATCGTTGGGTATAAAGGTGTTGATGGATGTGAACGTATTGACATTCAAAGACGACGTTTAAAAAATACATAGTACACCATTTTCAACACGTGTACAGCTCTTTATTTTACATAGAATAAGGCGGGTTAGCTAATGTTGTCTGTTATTTAACAACAGGTCACAGGTGTGTGTTCCTGATTGGAAATATGTTTACGAGACTCAATTCATGAATGATCGAATTAATATTTTGTCTTAACTAACAATAAATGCCCTTAAGGTCGACCACTCACAATATACTTGTTTCTTGCTTTAAAGCATCACGTTAGATGGATTTAAACTCAGATTTATGTAAGACAGACATATTGACTACGCTCCTATTTTCATTCAAAATCTTCAATTATCATCAAATTAGGGATTCGTGTTAACAGTGTGCGTGTTTAACAATATAACCTCTTGTCATCATCATAATTGCCTTTGTCTTTTGTCGTTTACCGCCGTTGTTGAAATTTTAAATGGATTCAGGTGTTCGTAGTACATGAAACGACATGTATTTAATAGCCTGGTAACCCAAGTTATTTAATTTTGGTTCTCACTTCATCGTATCTTTGTGTGAAACAATGGATAAAACCGACTCTTCAGGTATGTATACATTAATTAAGCTTTTTGAATTATTATAAAACCGAATGCTCTATAGTAAAGCAACACAATGTATGTTGAACTTATTTACATGTTAATTCAAAGTACAAAATATACACTTAACTGCCTGTTAGAATAATATTAAGGGTAATTTATAGCAATATATATTGGGATAAACTACGCTCCTATATTCATTCAAAATTTGCAAATTATCATCAAATTAGAGATTCATGTTATTAGTGCGCGTGTTTAACAATATAACCCCTTGTCATCATCATAATCGTCCCTGTCGTTTGTCTTTTACCGCCGTTGTTGAAATTTTAAATGGATTCAGGTGTTCGTAGTACATATATAACGACATGGGTTTAAAAGCCTGGTAACCCAAGTTATTTATTTTTATCCACACGTCAACGGATCTGTATATGAAACAATGGAGATAACCGACTCTTCAGGTATGTATACATTAATTAAACTTTTTGAATTATTATAAAACCGAATGCTCTATAGTAAAACAACACAATGGATGTTGAAGTTATTTACATGTTAATTCAAAGTACAAAAGATACACTTAACTTCTTTATAGAATAATTTTAATTTGGGTTATTTATAGCAATATATATTGGGATAAACTATAAAATATTATTTAATTTAATTTAAAATTATTTTCAAGCATGTTGTCAAAATTTTATTTAATTTTCTTAAATAGTCATGCAAAAGAAAAACACAACGAAAATAAGATAACGTGTATATGATCAACTGAAAGACCGGCATGTTTTACCCACGGAAAACCGCTAATCTATATATAGAACCCTGTTTAAATGATCGATTATCAGAATGTGTTTACCGCCGGGTATATGCATTGATGTTGGATGAATTTAAGTTTAATTACCATACAAGAAGTATATGAGAAAATATCAGTCAGTTATCAATCAATGAAACGTTAGTAACACAATAAGTTTAACAATTGACGGCTAGGAAAATCATGGGGTTCGTGTAATGTAAAACACAATTATCTGCTCGTAGATTTATGCCATTTTTGTAGAGGCAATTTTGAAAATAACTATGGCTTTGCTGCGGTAGGAACCGTAACCCATGACTGCCTGCGTGGATAACTGCAGTAAAATTTAGCACACAACGACTGTACACTAAATAGTGTGTATGTATTCAAAAGTATTTAACAGCTTGTAAGACAATGTTGGCCAGTCTAGTGTTTATCATTGAAATCTGTACATATTGGCTGCTTTCATGGAAAACTGGGCTTAATGCATGTCAAATAAGATTAGCCTGTGCACACTGATGAGCTGTATCAATGATTTGGAAAAAAAAAACACATCTCGACCTGTGCTTTAAGACACACTCTTTTAATAAATTTGAATGGGTTGTGGTCATTTCAAACTTGCGATAAAAAAAAATATAATAGATAATTTTGAAAACTGAGTTGTGTATTAGATTATACAACAGCGAACAAATTCAGTGCCTTCAGTGCTTTAATTAAAAAATCAAACAGTTTTGAGGCTGACTACTCTGTAACTCAAATGCTTAGAGGCCCTACGTTGTCTGTACTATTTCCTACTTGCACATACATATTCTTACAGGAAATGTATCCATACATTCATGTGTTGCATGTTGTATGGCAATTTGTGGATTTCTTACTGCAAGGCATACCATACTTTAAGAGGTTTTATACATAATATCAGATGATACTGACATGATTACGACTTCAAATCAATAGCAGGGGAATGATAGAAGCAATCAACAGGCTCATTATGGCGTCTGTGAATCATATAGGCTACATGGCATCTGTTATTTAACGCATGCAGTGTTATTTATCTTTCTACTACTCCCATAAATCTTGGAAGCAACAGCACATGACTATAGCCTGATTATTGGGATGCAGTTAATGCAATACATACCAGTATACTTCTCTGCCTTATAAAATATTTACGGAATGTTCGAAATGTTCCCCATATAGCCGTAACTGTCTCTGTTTAAGTACATCTGGGAACTTTTTTTCTCATGAAAAATCAACAGAATTAGGTTTCCTGTGTAATCAGGCATGGAGATTGTTTATGCCAGTATGAGTGATTCTTATTCCCATAGTGATTCTACTTATATATTGCCAGGAAAGAACCAATGCCCTTTGTCACAGTCCAATGTTGTGGAAAATTGTCTCAAGAGGGTCTGTCATTAATTTCATGAATTACGCTTCATAGTTCTGAGTCAGGCAATATCATCAATAGGCAGTCTTTGATTTAAACTGGCTGACAGATAGTTAGGTCTTTAAGAACATATAATATTGTTACTTTCACATTATTTTCTTGCTGAAAAAGAATTATTATCCCCACACTTTTTGAAAAAAAGGTGGGGAT
>VMBQ01001000.1:235312-276811 GCA_007657795.1 Dreissena rostriformis | reverse complement strand
ACCAACATTGCACAGTGGTGTTGCCATGGTAACCGATTATATCATTTCTATAAATACCGTAGATGTATAGATTTTGTTTGGGAAACCGACATCTCGTTTGAGTCGTTTCCAATATGGAAGTCCCCAAGATAACCGACATTGCACAGTGGTGTTGCCATGGTAACCGATTATATCATTTCTATAAATACCGAAGATGTATAGACTTTGTTTGGGAAACCGACATCTCGTTTCCAATATGGAAGTCCCCCAAATAACCGACGTTGCACAGTGGTGTTGCCATGGTAACCGATTATATCATTTCTATAAATACCGTAGATGTATAGACTTTGTTTGGGAAACCGACATCTCGTTTCCAATATGGAAGTCCCCAAAATAATTCTTTTTTTTTTATGTCGTATATAAGCGGCTGTCTCTGACAACCTCAACATACGTTTACCGATGAACAGGATGAACAGGATACTGGTGTTGTATTTGATTGTGCTTCCTTCAGATTCTTTTGTATTCGAGGTAAGCTTGTATGAGAATGTGCTATGTTGTGTTGAGTTATGGTATTATATTATAATAGTTTAGGCGCAGATATTTATACCAGATAAAGAAAATATTATTTTTTAAAGCAACATTAATACTTAAAAATCAACGAACATTTCGTAAAATGTTTCGTAAAATAAAGTTAACCCAAAGTTTAACCGCTAGATGTGGTATGGTAACATATTATTTAACGAGATACAATTTTTGTTATTTGTTTGTGATACAATATATACATTTTAATTTTCGGCAACAATATCTATTCATACGACACATGAACACTAAATTGGGTACATAAACATGTGTTAAATATATTGTACCACAAAAAAGAGAGCATTTTCTATCTTGTTAAATCTATGTGACCAGACCATATCTAGCGTTGAAATTTTTGCTAATGCTATAAGAAACACTAATTTTTTATGGATTAACTTTATTTTACATAACATTGTACGAAATATTCGTTGATTTTAAGTTTTAATGGGGCTTTACATATCCAATAAACAATCTAGGTTTTATTAAAGAGATTTTCGTGTGCGTGTCTTTTTTATCCCCACGCTTTTCGAAGCATGGGGATATTGTGGTTATCTCCGCCGTCCGTCCGTCCGTCCTGGCCACTATCTCCTCCTACAATTTTAGCACTAGAACCTTGAAACTTACACACATGGTAGCTATGAGCATATGTGCGACGGTGCGCTATTTGGAATTCTGATCTGACCCCTGGGTCAAAAGTAATGGGGGGGGGGGGCAGTTTCCTTATATGGCTATAGTAAAACCTTGTTAACACTCTAGTTTAGGTTATTTCACATTTACTTCTTCATTTTTACACTGATTTACTTTAAATTGATACTGAAAATCATGGCCCCATTACCAACCCTGGGGCGCCCCGCCAGCATAGACCACGCCCACCCAAAATTTTGTTTTAACATAACTTCTTCATTTATTCACCAATTGACTTGAAATTAATACTGAACGTCTCTAATGACAACACGGTCTATCTCGGCCATCAATGTCCACAGTACCCACCCCAGGGGCCCGTCCACATAGGCCATACCCACCAAAAATTGCCTTTTCGTCCGTCCGTCCTGGCCACTATCTCCTCCTACACTATTAGTACTAGTTATTTTTAGGTTTGATCAAGAATGTAACCCGCCTCCCAGTTTCGCTGAATGGGTCAAAGTTCCCCACGGGAACTACTTCCCCGTGCCCCCAATTTTTTTTCGCACCAAACATTTTCGTACCCAATTATTTTTCGTACCCGATTTTTTTTTCATACCCTAATTTTGTTCGTACCCAATTTTTTTCGTACCCATTTTTTTCGTACTCAAATTTATTAGTTCCCAATTTTTTGTTCTACCCAATTTTTTTTTTCCTACCCAATTTTTTTTTGGCATAGTTTTTCGTACCCAGAATTTTCGTAAACAACCGATTTACTTCAAATTGATACTGAACATCTCTTATGACAATATGGTCAATATCAACTATGCATGGCCCCATTACCAACCCTGGGCGCACCGCCCACATAGACCACGCCTTCCCAACATTTTGTTTTAACATAACTTTTTCATTTATTCATCAATTTATGCGGCGTGGGGATACGCGTCGGTCGCTGCCGCGCCATTTTTATTTTTCAATTTGTATTTAAATCAGTCGCTCAGGAAGTAACTTGTAATTTGATGAAATAAGGATTGTCGATTTGGAAATCTTGATCTTCTAGGAATTAAATCCCGAAGATGAAAGCCTAAAAAAATTAGTAGTCGTAGAAGTAGTTGTTGTTGTTTCTGAAGAAGTACACGTAGTAACAGTTTTAGAAGTTGTTAGAAGTTATCTTGAATTCCTTATACAGACACCATTGATGCGAGTGACGTATTGTCCAATGTCCACAACAGCTTTCACACTATTTTGAGGACACTTCGTCCGTATGCCTCGTTTAAATGTATATTTAAACAAAACAACACTATTTGTATCTACATCAAACTAAAAGCGTAAACGCATATATGTAGTTTTGTTCATATTGGGCCCGTTTCATAAACAATTATTCAGTATTTATAAAACAGTAAACATTCAGCGGTCTTAAACCATCTTTTCATTGAACAAAGTACGTGAATGAGCATTTTGTTTTACATATTTGTATTCAACAGGTAAAAGAAAAGGAAGACGAGTATCTAAAAACCGACAGAACCGCAGTGAGACACATACAATAACATTTTAACCACAATACAGGTGGAACACTATTCGCAGCTGTACGGAAACATTGCTTAAAAAACACGATTCACTTGAAGTAAACGAATGGCTCGAAAAGGCGATGAAAGTTCAGTAAAACATTTTGAAAATCCCAATCTTGGACCTTTGGTATCTTTGGAAAATTTTAAGTTTCATTTTGCTCATACATGTAGCTATGGGGTAACGTCGGACACGTGGCCAAATGAGACAATATTAATTTACAAGCTTGGGGACAACTGGAGGAATCTCGAGAACGAACGCGGCAGACACCCCGAGATCGTATTAATCGAAAGAATACAGGCGGAGATAGATTACGGGTAATAGTGTATACATTTTTTTTCATTCCTATTTTTTTGTCTAGGTTCCTACCAATCAAAAATAAACAAACTAATAGTTTTGTATCATACCTGGACGAATACACATGGTAATGATTACAATCTTTTGCAGAAAACATCCTTTTTAAACAACTTATCTTCATTTGATAACGTGCTGAAAATAAATAACTATAAGCTTATCAAACAAACTTGTACTACTTGCAGGATATATTTTTTCAACGAAGCTTTGTTATTCAAATTTTAACCGAATTCAATAGCCCATTGAATGGTGGAAACATTTCCCGCCAATAAACTCAAGTGAATAAATTCTAATTTGTCACTGGCTGATTTAAGAGAATACATTGACTTCATCTCTTTAACCTTTTCGAGACAAATGATTATAGCGTATAGGATGTACACTATGCAGTGTTGGGAAATTCCTTCCCGTCTGAGCAAATGTTAATAAGACACATATACATGTACACATATTTGGTCCAGTTGCAAGTACGACTAAATGTGTCGATGTTGCAGTGGTGCTAGTAATAACTCTCTCGTTATGATTATGATTAATCCTGTTTTTTTTGTTCTGTTCAATATTCTTCCCTTCTATGCGATACTAACATATCTATAATTGCACGTTTTTAAATGTGTTAATGTCATAAAAAACCGTTTTATTCGATTGTTCTTATTTAATTAAAAATTATCTAGAGCGAGATTGTGTTTTGAATATACATTGGCTTGAGCTGTTATTTAAAGAAATACAATCGAACAGTACACATTTTCCTTTTTATGAACAAGACTACATTTCTTTCACACCTAGGACTTAACATTATATGAAAATGATTGTCTTATTTTGTGTAATTTTATAATAAATCATAAACAATATATTTTCAACATTTTTATAAGAATTGTTTTATTAACAGTTGAAATCAGCGTGTTTATTCGATCCATAGTCGAATGCTTAATATGAAAGACTATGAACAAATCACCGGAATCTGGTTATACATTATTGTTTATGACGTATCCGACCATTAAAGGCGATGCTTTCCAAGGCCGGTCTCCTAGTTAAAGGGAAAGGCCTCGTGCACTGCAATTATGTGATATGTGCACTTCCTTTCAACACAAATCGAGCTGGCATCATTCCATTGTGAGCCACGGCTCGGTCAGTCTGCCTTTCTAGTATATCGTTTACTGGTTTCAACGTATTTAAGACAAAATAGCATAGCATATATTTAGAACTTAAACATTGAATGGGGCTGAAATATTACCTTATTAAGGGCTGAAACAATATCCCTAGTTAGGGCTAAACAAATTCCTTATTTAGGGCTGAAAGAATATGCTTATTTAGGGCTGAAAGAATATCCCTATTTAGGGCTGAAAAAATCCTTATTTAAGGCTAAGAGAATATGCCTATTTAGGGCTGAAAGAAGATCCTTATTTAAGCTGAACGAATATTCTAATTTAGGGATGGAAGAAGGTCCTAATTTAGGGATGGAAGAAGATAATTATTAAAGGCTGAACGATGATACTTATTCAATAAAAACATTTATGTTTGGAGTTAATAACCAAATATAATACCCATATATATAGTTTGATGAAAATCAATATATTATTTTTAAAGAATAACAGAAAAGTGGATACAGAGAGTAGGAGGTGGGCGGGCATCTTACATCTTTTGGATCCAAGTGGATAATTCCATGTATTAGCCGCCTGGGTAGGATTTTGAATAATAATAGATAGTGCAGTTTTGACAAACGAATGTTCGCGCTAATGTAATAAAACATATCATTAATATAAACTCGAAACAAAGGAGTGCATTGTCTGTACAAAATAAGAATGTGCTATCGATAAACAAGTGTACATTATAAAAACATAGTTTACCTTGGATATTGAACAACAACGAAAAATGCCGTATATTTGCACCTTTAAAAACCTTCCGGAATAGTATATATGTCATGCTAAGGGGATAATCACTATAATTTCTAACTGCTACATATTTTTCATGTTTGTTGCCAGGATGTATGCTGCACCTTTTAAACCTGACAACGTCAAGATCTACATCAGCTACTCACCGTGTTCCGAATGTTCAAAGGAACTTACAACTTTCATCCAAGGAAACCCTGATTTGAAAGTGAAGATTTATTTTAGTAATTTTTACAAACACTACCAACCCAAAAATAATGAAGGTCTACACAACCTTCAAGCAGTCGTTCAGTTACAGCCAGTTATCGGACAAGCAATGTGGATGAACTTCCTGACGGCAAACCGTGTTCCGGTGCAGGAACAAGCTGAATGGTTGGAATTAACTACTTCGAAGAAGAGGCGAGACAGAGAAAACAACGACGAAGCGATGAACATTAAATATGTACATGAACCGATGCTGCTTGAGTGTATGACATTTTTCTCGGCAATCATTAACTCATACTAGATGCAAAGGAAACGAACACAGCTAATACCTATACAAAACAATAACTGTTAAAAAAAATCTGGACATACGTTTACGTTAAATTTATTTTGTTATATTTACGCAAATTATTTAGAAACTGTATGAAGCGTATTCTTATTTTAATTTTATATTGATATCGATTTGCTATCATGTACAAATGTAAACTAATTTGGTTGAATCATACGTTTGCGGCGAACATGGTAGATGCCCGTTATATATTAACAGATATGTACGGATTTTAAAATATTTGTTTAAAATAAATTTAAGAGACAATATTATATTACGATCCATAATGGAAGATGGTTTGGCTGACTTAAATGATAATAAATTGAACTGGTTCGGAAAGGTGAGGGACTTAATATCTAAATACGGATTTAACTATGTGTGGTCTAATAACTCACAAAAAAATTGGCTTTTTTTGTCTTTGTTCAAACAATGAGTTATCGACGAATACTTACAAGAGTGGACACGAGATATTAATGATAATAGGGTACTAATTGTGTAGCATACTTAGAGACGATTGTGTCAAGAAATTTAAGATCAGCGATTACGAAATTACGCATTTGTGCACATAACCTGAGAATTACGACTGGTAGGTAGGATAGAATGGAAAGAAATTTGCGCGAATCTGCCAATTAAATAAATTATGTTACAGCAATGAAGTTGAGGACGAATTCCACTTTTTGTTTAAATGTGCCAAATTTGCCCAAATAAGAGAAAACTACATCAAAACGTATTATAGAGTTAGACTGAACATGCTTAAACTCACGCATTTTTTAACTACACAAAATAAAAGTGAAATGTTCAAATTATGAAAGTTCATAACAGAAGCACTAAATTTTCGCCAACTTGATACTCACAGCATTTTATAATTATTATTGTTGTTGTTGTTGTTGTTGTCGTATAATTGTGTTATATGTATAATTTTAAACAAAACACATTGTAACATTATGTGAAATACTATAAATAGTATATGCCTATATGGTTGTTGCCTACACAATAAGTATAAACATTATTCGGTATTGTGTGTTTTCTACTTAAATGTTATGGGATTTGGATTCAAATTGTATTATTTTGTGTTCTTTAACATTATGGTTCTTCTCTATCATCGATTGCAACGACATAAAAAAATGGTTCCATATAAAGCTGGGTACGCTTTTTACATGTGAGATAAAAATGAGTTTTGTTTAAATATCTGTAAAGTTCATCCATTACTTAAGTATAATATTTCTGCAAAAAAAAAGACTTACTATATTTATGTATTTAGTATTATCATTTTGTTTAACACTAGAACCTGTAAAGTTTATGTGTAATACAATTCTGTTCTGTTCTGTTTTGTTTAATCAAAGGGGAAAAGGGACGCAGGTATATTTAAAATGTTTTGATTGTACTTGCATTCCTATAAACTGCGTTTGATGTGATAAAATAACGTTGAACTTCTTGAATGTTTATTTTAAATTGATACATTTTTTAATTACAATATTCTTTATTTAATTTCGTATGCATTATTTTATTAGAATTTCATCTAGCTCACTTCAGGTGATCCTATTTGAATATTATCTCCACTGCTCATGATTCTATTTCCCGAAATTTGCATCGTTTGGAATACTTTTGAGTGCATTGAAGTGTATTACAATAGATCTTTATAACTGACTTTTTTCTCTCTCTGCTTTTATATATATTTTTTATCACATTTGTATTATAGAGTTGTTATTCTTTATTAACCTACAAGATTGTTAAAAGTGATATGTATTATTTTTGCATATAATTTAATTATTATACAATGAATTATTGTGTTTTGTTTTCAATGTCTATATATCCATAGTAAACATAATGTGTTTGTATGTCTCTCTGAAAATATTTACACATATTTGTGCTACTTACACATACTCGTTTGTACGTAATGGAGAAGGGTGGCCTCGACCTGCACATACCTATGGACGAGGTAAATAAAAGTATCTTTTCTTCACAAAACCAAATTGTATAAAGTTTGCAGTATATAAATATGGATTTTATTGTCATGAAAAACTAAAAGCTTACCTGTAAATTAATATATTTGCTTAATGTAAGAATGCTTTACTGAAAGACATCCTTAATATGATGCTCTGTTAAATAATCAAGTGTTTAGCCACTGTAAAAACTGTTATGTACCAGTGCAATTTATTAGTATTTCTGGGGACATATTTATGATAATAATATGTATGTTTTTTTTTTATAACAGTTGAAATTGCATGTGTATTCAATGAATAAAACATTAAGAACATTCACATTTATTAAGAGTTATTCATTATATTAGATAGTACAATATACACACAATTTCACCTCAGTTAATACAGATTTATATTTCTTGAAATAATTGAACGTTGAACTATTTGTGTTTGAGAGACACAAGTTCTTCCAGATTTTTGTTTATGTCCCGGAGGATGTCATTTCTAGTTCTAGACTTCTGAAGCATGACTTCTTGGGTTTTCGTCAAGCTTTGTCTATATGCTTTACATATCGCTGCAAGTAAATAAATGTAATAGTTTACATTGTATTTATTTAACAAAATTATGTATTAGACAAAACATACAGCACCATTTTTTACTAAGTCTGGTTTTCTTTTCTTCGCCTTTGTGGCACTCAAATAAAGCTAACATTTATTGTTAATAACGCTTACATGTATTTGTATCATTAATTAACATAATTGTAACACTCATAGAAGCAGTTACAAGTTATGTAGATGAAATTTACACAAAGTGTTAAAAGGTTTGCAAATGAATGGCATATATATATATATTTTTTGTGTTAAAAAATGACTGAAAACACACACATACAACTTACTTTCAGGTCTATCCACTTGCGTTTCGCCTCATGGACTGTTCATCCTGGGCCCAATGCGTTGATCCTACATGGTAAAATTGAACAGACAAAAGTGCGGATAATGTATGTTTTATCTGTAGGAATGCATGTGGAAATCTACACTAACTCCTTCTCTGGATTCTACTGCACTATTACATCAGATCGGCCTGTAACCATGACAGCGTTTGTGTATGGGTCGTATAATAAGGTAGAACAACAAATATCTCCCAGGCGAGAGGTCCGCCTGCGGCTGTTCATTTTGGACGAAATCATCAAGTTCAATGATTATAAAAAGTTGCGTGTGAAGAAATCGCAATTGAACATATTATAACGTCGTCTAATTTTTATAACTTTTGGAAAACGTAAACAAATCCCTTCACATAAATGTGATTGGCTAAATATATGGATGTCACTGCAAACATGTTCAACACTTCAAAATCATTGATAAGATTACACTTGTTCAAATCACCTCATTTAATAAATTTTTAATGAGTGGCCTTGTGCCGGTATGTCTCCTTTCGCTTCAATATTGTGTACGTTAAAGGGCATTTATGAAGTACTGGTAATAATATAATTGTACTTTTAGGTTTTGAGTTTTGGGACTTTGAATGTTGTCGAAATAAGCATTTAGTTCACAATTCTTATCCCGTGACAATTCGTACATTAATGTGGATATCTATTTTTAGGACTTAGTATGGAATGAACAACACTATTCCACTTCAATGATATTGGTTATATATGGTACTATATTCCCATTCTTATGTCTGATATTGGTTATATATGGTACTATATTCCCATTCTTATATTCCACTTCAATGATATTGGTTATATATGGTACTATATTCCCATTCTTATGTCTGATATTGGTTATATATGGTACTATATTCCCATTCTAATATTCCACTTCAATGATATTGGTTATATATGGTACTATATTCCCATTCTTATGTCTGATATTGGTTATATATGGTACTATATTCCCATTCTTATATTCCACTTCAATGATATTGGTTATATATGGTACTATATTCCCATTCTTATGTCTGATATTGGTTATATATGGTACTATATTCCCATTCTTATATTCCACTTCAATGATATTGGTTATATATGGTACTATATTCCCATTCTAATGTCTGATATTGGTTATATATGGTACTATATTCCCATTCTTATATTCCACTTCAATGATATTGGTTATATATGGTACTATATTCCCATTCTAATGTCTGAAAAAAGTATTGCATCAACACTATGCAAAAACTCTTTCTTGATAATGTATGGTCAGAAACAAATATGTAAAGCCTTTATAACCAAAATGGGTTACTCCGTTCAGCTTTTATGATATTTGTTTAGAAAAATGAATTCTTATTCATGATTTTTCCTTGCAACATTTTTCCAGAGATCAATGCAAATGTATCTCAGGACAAAATCTCTAAAACCTTATAAGCAACGTTGTGCTACGTACCGGCATTAATACTAATCGAATTATCATTTCCAAAACGGGGTACTTCTTGAAGCCATTTGTTTTTGAATAATCCAAATATTTTGTTATCTTCGGGATGTTTCTGAGCGTCTTTTATCATTTTTATGTTGTATACAACTCCACGCTGTATCACATTCTGCTATACTGACGTGTTTGGTGTTAAGCTCACATATGTTTTACAGCATATCACGTTCTGTAGTTTTAGGGTATGCATAATGTCTTTGCCCATCTGATTGCATTTAAATTACTTTACATAAGCAGTGGACCACGTCGATCTGTTCTTGTAATTGTATTTCTAGAGTTTGGATGACAGCGAGAACAGAGAACGTCGAAGACTGATAACGGAACAGGTTCTGTTTTCACCATTAACGACGCCTGAAGACCCTCTTTTACCAGATGATCAAGTCATATCTAGACTGCAATATGAAGCACAGCTTTGGACCCCAGTTCCATTGGTAGGCACAACGGAGGCAGCCTTCGAAGACGTAAAAGTACATTTATTATATTTCGTCACCTGATAAAATAGTTGTTTTAAGCTGAAATGTATCTTAAAAACACTTAGAAGGTACATACGATTCCAGTATTACTATCCACTTTAATAATCATCCACATATAATTGTCAATTGATGCTTCTTAGTTAGTTATCAAAGACGTTTGCAATTCGAGTGTTTGTTTTATGATTGAAATAAAACAATTTCAGCTTCACGTTTACATATTTTGTTAGATTGTACACACTCAACTTTATATAAAATCGCTGAAGGTGTATGTTTTAACAATTCTAAATTTCTCGCAATCCAAACTTGTTAACAGGTTACTGAGCTGCATTCCATCCTTAAAACTAACAAGGATTGCAAACAGCTGCGGTCTGCCCAGGGTGAACCGGGATTCCCGATGGCGGCGCAATGGTACCTGTGTGCTAGAACTGGCATTGTGCCGCAGGATGTTTTTCAGTGTGTGCTAGATATCGACGTCATGAGGTGTCGAGACAATGAGAAAAAAACAAACAGAATCATCATTGACGAATTGCACCTACTTGTAAACGACAAACTTCCAATAGAGGTAATAGTTGTAAGAAGATATGCTTTTCTACCTTTGTATAGCTTCATAAATCACGAAATAATTCGTTTAACTCGGAAATAAAGCTCACGGTTGTGCATTTTTTTTAACAATACATTATTTAATACAGAGCATACGTTTTTACACTTAAGTTCCAATCCTTATTTCCAGGCTGGGTTTATGTCTCGGTCAGTTCAGAGTATCAGGGAATACTTTGCAGGAAACCGTGAGCAATTCGCAAGTATACGACCTGTTTTACAGTAAGTAAAGTGTATTGATATTCGTGTCTTTTGTATCAGAACAATAAGCAGTGTGAACACAGTATATATTGTAATTTACATATATGTTTATACATGTAATAGTGAACTCGACCTTGCCTAAACCTATCATATATCTTGGACATGCATTTCAACTCTGATTTCAATGCCAGATTCAATGATGTTTAGAGTACAGAAATAACTGTTCTATTCACGCTCTTCATGGAAAGTATTGCACCATAAAAATGGTATGAATATTAACTTTTTACTTATTTGAGTCCTGGTAATATCCCATATGCCGTGTCATTTTGGATGGTCTGTTCACAGGAGGATTTGCAATGTGGACGGCGATTCCGTTGAAGAGTTGTTCGCACAGTTACAAAGAAAATATCAGCCTCAATGGATTACTTCAGCAGTTGTTGATGCTGTAAAAGAGGCTCGATTGGATCACGTGATAAACCTTCTCTACAATCGCGGGAGTATATCAGGGGATCACGTGCATAATGCTGTTCAGGAAGTTAATGAAATTCCCCCTAACCAAGAAATTGAGCGTTTGCTGGGAGCTGATGAATAATACTTTTCTGTCAGTTGAAAGGAACACTATTCTGCGCCGGAAGATCAACATTTCAAAGGCTATGCACGATAGCCTCTGTAATCTGAAAAACAAAAAATCATTGGAGATTATTGTAGTTGTTCTTGTCATGCTCGCATGACTGCGAAACTTTATTAAATACTTATTGTTGTTCGTAAAGACAGAATAGATTTTCGTGTTGTTTGAGAAATGTCTGAACATGAAATTGATATCAAAACTGTAAAATTTGTTATAATTTTTAAATTATTACAATAGCAAGGGGAAAAACGAGATCTCTTGAAATAAAGTTAATGCTCGACCAGTACACCGCACATGCATTTTAAAGGGACTTGTTCAAGATTTTGGCATATTTTGAAGTTTGTCATTTATTCAAATGCTTTAATTTAATAAAAATATACTTAAGAACTAAAGAGCTCCAATATTAAAACAAGAATACAAGTTAAAAGTGTGTGTGTTTGTGTGTGTGTGTGTGTGTGTGTGTGTGTGTGTTTGTGTGTGTGCGTGTGTGTGTGTGTGTGTGTGTGTGCGTGCGTGTGTGTGTTTGTGTATGCGTGCGTGCGTGCGTGCGTGTGTGTGCGTGCGTGCGTGCGTGCGTGCGTGTGTGTGTGTGTGTGTGTGTGCGTGCGTGTCTGTGTGTGTGTGTTATTCAGAGTTTATGTTCGGGTCGTCGTTGAGACTTTACCACTACATTATTTGCGGACTTGACCATCCGTCTTCACATAGGTTGCCATTGTGTTTATACTTTGTATAACCATCCACCTGTTGTTACAAAATATATAGATTACACAAGAAATTGAAATTTTGTAATCGATTCGTGTCTGAGACGCTTTATAATTTTATCAATTTCTGACGATGATTTTTCGTAAAAGAGTTCGTAAACGAACTTGTATATTCAGTATACGTCTGCGGCATTAGTGTTATTTCGCACACTGATGTGCACAGTTAATTTATTTCATGAATCTGTGACACAAAGTTAAATAATTCTCATTTTGATAAATTGTGAACAAGTCCCTTTAATTTGGAATTAGTTGTTTTATCTTTAGGTCGGTAACTTTGCTAAATCATCGATGAAAAGCGTTACAAAACGCCTTATTATTTTTGCGATTTGATTGATGATGATAAGTAAACAAACATATATTTTAAACATGTCTCTTTGTCAGTAGTGTAATTTTGCATGTTTGAATATAATGAACACATTGTTGCTTTTTAATCTTAAACATTTTTCGATACAAAAACTATATTTTACAAAAAACGTCCCTTTGATACGTTATTCTATAAGCTTAACTAAAACATAACCTTTTTCATTTATTTGCACTACCAAACATCAAAGTGGCTGTTTGTTTTTGTTAATTCTGACAGTAACACCTTTTTTTGCCTTCACAAACAAGCTGAATTTCTGAATAACAATACACCTTTTCAAGTTCCGATCACATGTGTATTTAATGTAAACATGATGTTGTTTACTTCGAAGAGCGCATTTGTTTCATTCAATGACGTTGTTGTATCATCTGTATATCGATAAATATTTATGGATCTCTGATATGTCAATTTTGTTCACCTCTTTATTAAGCAGAAGTCGATTTTGAATACCTGTCTTCTTGTATCGAATACACATTCCTTAACCAGTCGAACCCTGTGACACTATCATATGAAGTTATGTACATGTATAAATTTTAACAATATCCCTATTGTTAACTTTAAACTTTAAAGCCGGCCGAGTTGATATTTCTCATAGCAATTTGGTTTTCTCAATTGACCAGAATTGATCAATATTCGTCAGATGCATTCTCAAGCTTAACTCTTCCACACTGATTTTCGCAAAAATGTGTGCTAAAAAATGCCAAAAGCATAAAAAATACGAAACCTACTCATGTACAAAACGGAATCCTCAAGACTATGATTAACCTGTGACGTATGCACGCTTTGGGTCACGTGAGAGCCAATTTCACGNGTGGCTGTTTGTTTTTGTTAATTTTGACAGTTACACCTTTTTTTTGCCTTCACAAACAAGCTGAATTTCTGAACAACAATACACCTTTTCAAGTTCCGATCACATGTATATTTAATGTAAATATGATGTTGTTTACTTCGAAGAGCGCATTTGTTTCATTCAATGACGTTGTTGTATCAACTGTATATCGATACATATTTATAGATCTCTGATATGTCAATTGTGTTCACCTCTTTATTAAGCAGAAGTCGATTTTGAATACCTGTCTTCTTGTATCGAATACACATTCCTTAACCAGTCGAACCCTGTGACACTATCATATGAAGTTATGTACATGTATAAATTTTAACAATATCCCTATTGTTAACTTTAAACTTTAAAGCCGGCCGAGTTGATATTTCTCATAGCAATTTGGTTTTCTCAATTGACCAGAATTGATCAATATTCGTCAGATGCATTCTCAAGCTTAACTCTTCCACACTGATTTTCGCAAAAATGTGTGCTAAAAAATGCCAAAAGCATAAAAAATACGAAACCTACTCATGTACAAAACGGAATCCTCAAGACTATGATTAACCTGTGACGTATGCACGCTTTGGGTCACGTGAGAGCCAATTTCACGTGATTTCCACTTCCGCGCTTTTGAAAACAAACAAGAACTACTAAATAACACGGTTTCTGCATGGCAAATGCTTTTTAAACAATGATGCAATGGTCACGTTGTTTTACATTTGACCCGCGCGTGTTTCAATTAAGATCATTTCTGTCCATGGACAGAAATTGAAAAGCCCTATCTTTGTACTGAATTTAGGCATTTCTTGACCGATTTTGACCAAATTTTTTGCACATCTGACAAAAATACCATCACATTTTGACTCATAATCACTTTTTTGCGACAAATAACAAAAATGGGAAAATATAACAACATCAACTCGGCCGGCTTTAAATCCATTATTTTATTGTAAATAAACTGTATATTGTTGACTGTTTTCATATATTTGTTCACTATCGCATTCTAGACATAGCATCTGATACGATTCTCCTAACGGGATTTTGTATTTTGGGAGCGTTTAATGGGACGTTAGTTTAGTGATCTTACAATAAACGTGTCCACATGAAAGCCAGTCGGCCTCAGCAATGATGTCGTTCGGACTCTGTAAAGACAATCAGAACACTCGCACGGATATTCGACGATTTTTTTTTAAATAATATAGAGATCGCGGTTTCAATAAAAAATGTTAGCTCTCTTTCCAACATAAGTCAACAAATTCAACAAAAGCATCGAACGATAATCGCATGCAATGCAAGCAAGAAGGCCTAACAAAAAACGATGCTTACAATCGCACAAAAAGCGTACAGCCACACGGCAAATGTAAATTAGTAATATACCGTGATCAGGAACGCTTGCGCCACGAGCAAACGATTATGAAACTTGCGAGAATTATACGGTAAAGCTAAGTATGCTTACTAAATAAATTCTCTATTTCTCTGATTTTATACGCAAACTTTATTATTTAAACCCACGTATGGCATAACTTGAGTTTCTGTAGCATTTGTTTCTTAAATATGTATTACACTGCAAACTACATTTTTCTCAAGTATTCATTTATATTAAGTATATAATAAAAGATACTTTTTGTTAATAATATATCGTGATTTGGCTGATTTTCTGTATTTGTTGAGGTTGTATTGTTGCTGATGTATGACGTGCAAACATAGTATGCATTTCTACTTAAACAGTACATGTAGCGTTTCGGGTTAAATTGTGTTGAATGTTGTTTTCATTGTTACATGTTATAAAACTCGAAAATTTAAGGAAACTATCGCTCTACCACGGCAAAGCTTCATAAAGTTTCGTTTTTATTTCGCAACATGTTTTTTTTCTAATGAGAATGTTGCTTGTGGAATGGTAATTTACAGTGCTCGCTATTGCAATGACGGTGTTGTCATATCGATATAGTGCAACAACATGCTGAGAATATCAAGATATTAAAACTTTGACTACATGGCTTCGAATTTTCACCCTTGTTGCCAGATACAATATGCCGAATACATGTGTGTGTCTTTAATTTGTTGCTTTTGTTTTTGTCATGTAATTTTTCTGAATTGCTGTACGTATTAAGTATGTATTTACATCTGCATTTTGTATATACTATATATATCTCCATTTAGTGAAGGAAATAACGTGCTTTATTTTCTACTACGCACTTAATTGGAAGTGTTGTATTTTCTTATACCCACACCATTAAAATTGTTGTATTATTTATAACGCAATAAATAAAAAGTGTTGTTTTTTCTACTACCCACCAAATTAAAATTGTTCATTATTTATTGCGCACTAAACTAAAAGGGTTTTATTTTCTTATATGCGTCAAATTGAAAGTGTTTTTTTCATTTCTACTTCTTTACAAATTGAAAGTGTTGTATTTTCTACTACGAACCAAATTTAAAATGTTTTATTTTCTACTACCCACCAAATTTAAAGTGGTGTATGTTCTACTATGCAGAAAATTGAAAGTGTTTTTTTTCTATCATGCAACAAATAAAACGTGTTCATTTTTACTACGTACCAAACGAAAGTGTTGTATCTTCTATTTAGCATCAAGTTTAACGTGTTTTAATTATCTACAAACAAGAAACTGGAACTATTAAATTGAATATGTTTTACCGTTCAAAGATGAATCATGAAAGGTACATGGAGCCATAATCATAAAAGGATACACAAAAATCACAAGTAGTTAAAACCTTTCTGTTAAGATTTAATATAATCCTCATGATCGCATTATTGAAATTATATACCATCAGATTAGTTCAACACGTTTTAGATACACCTAACACGCGCAGTATAGGGATGTCATTTTGTTTATTTACACGACGTAATTTTATGTTATTTTAGTTTTCAATCATTTTCTTTTGTAATCTTTCGACATGAAGACAGACAAATGCAAAATATGATGGACTTAATAGAACACTAGGTTGAATACATGTACTTTTATTTACTCCGCCTGAAAACCTGAAGCACGCACCAAGGTTCATCGTTTAGGCATTCTACGCCTCGCTGAATCTGTAACTTATCTATATTCAACACTTATTTAGTATTCTCTAAACTATCGTATTATTAAACACGAATTTGATTCTGAACTTCACGCTTGCAAATGAATGTAAACAGTAAGTATTTTCAGTCCGTGTTACAAGTAGAGATCATTAGAAATCGAAAGTAAAAGTGCGATTTTGGCGCAAGCAAATTTGCGCCTCAATAATGAAATAGAAAGTAAAAACAACTATGCATCTTTTCAATAACTAGGTGCAAGCATATTGAACAAAGACTATGTGAATGCTGCAATTAAATGTAATATCTCAATAATATATCGATTATCATTAATGAGGTAAGTTTACGATTCCTGTATTAATATAACATGTGATGATTTATTGTTTGACGAACGTGTTTGTGAATTTACAATTATTGCATGATTGCTATTCATCGAATTTAAAGAAACATGTGTTGTTTTTTCCTAAGTCATAATAATTTCTATATTGTATTTTATTTTTCTTATGGTCTGCATACCACGTATAACATTGATACCATGTAATTATACATCATATTATGGGAGTTATTCGTTAGGTTATGTATAGATACATATATTAAGCATATGTTTGGTAAAAGAGATCTTTTGTCTGTATACACTAATATCCCCAAACAGGTCGGCCAAACCTATGTTGTTGTTTTTTTACAATAGATGTGTTATTTCTCACTAATAAAAGGATATTTCACTGACAATGGACATTTCTACTCAACCTTTCTTTTCTTTGGATCTAAATTTTTGATTAAGGAAACTTAATCAAATTTAGCAAAATATGGAATTAATCCTGGAATTAAAAGAAAGTTCTGGGTCGGCAAGAACAATTACGGCGTGTCTGGTTACTGGAAATAAACAAATATTTACGCCTTAGTTATGTTTTCCCGACCGGCTATGCCACATGTTGGAAGTATTTAGGCGAAATGTTGTAAGACCCGACCAAAAAATGATATGAACTTGTTGTATCTAATGTTTGTCAGATATTGATTGGGTGTTGTTTTTATATATTTTTAACAAGGAAGTGTATTTGATTATAAGTTAAAACAAGTTGTATTGATAGCTACTGTGTTAAATAAACAATTAAAATCTATAATTTTTGCTATACACGACATGTTGTTAATATGTTTTCAGTTTTCATTTTATCCATGATTTGATGCTGTATTTAGTACTTATAGGCGTGGTTGAATCCTTTTTCTTCCCCCTACACCCTAGTCATACCCCTTTGTACCTTCTACCCGCTGTAGTCACATTGTGGCGGAATCTTATCAGCTCATAATTAATGAGTGGAAGCTAGACTCCCAAGATGGGCCAAACCCGGTCTGTTTTACACATCATCATACAATACCCTATACACCTAATACTCACTTAATTTACTGAAATCATTAACTTCTTTTGCCTCATGAACGGGATTCCAAAGATTGTTATTTTAGGAAATGATTCATGACACGTTTTGGAGGATTTGCCAATGACTAAAGATATTTTGTGTAATACGGAAGTATATTCTGTTTAACTTTAACAAATTCAGTTAATGTAATAAGTATCGAGATTGTCGCATTAGGAAAACATGTCACAAAAGCGTTTAAGCTTTTTAAGCATGGTCTAACATTTGCAAAAATAAATACACTCTGGTTAAGTTACGGTAGGATTAAAGTAAACCAGCTTCCACATAAATCATTTAATTATCTCAACCTGAACATTTATCATTATGATTGTGTTGAGGAAAGCTACATAGATAGACAGCATGAAATTGAATGTAATTCAAACAAATAATAATGAGGCAATTAGTCTACGCTCTCAGCTTTTTTTAATTTAATATATCGAAAATAACAAACAAACAGCATTTTTGAACAATCAACAATTAAATTGTTTCCTTCTTCGTCGTTTGTGTTACTTTCTGTATTGATGTTTATTGGCATTTATATTTCAGCAAAATATAAAAATAGTATATTTTAATTTGTATATTATGATACGTTGGCAATTCTTATTGAAATTTATATCTTCCGATATAAAAAATAATATGAAATATTTATGATGCCCACTCTTATTTTAAAAAGTTAGGGATTATCGTTCGCGTTTTCAGAAAATTCGTCTCGATGAAATTTTTTGTTATACTGTATAAGTGGTAAAGTTAGCGAAGTGGAAATATTTGCGAATTTCGCGAACACAATAAATTCGCTAAATTTTCCGCCAGCCAAAATTGCGCCGCCATTGAGGTAGAAATTTACGGTGACACCGGGTAAAGATAATTACTGTATTCCATCGTGTTAGAAATTTCATCTTGACACCGGTTAATGATAAAAAATATAATTTGTGATCGATTAAAAATAATTGCGATTATAAGTGTTTGGAGAAATATATATAAACAAGTTAAGAACAAAGTATATTTATTATTATGTTTGACTAACTATCAAGCCTCGGTAGGAAAACATGTTTTCACAGCTTATCGCTTGATAACAATAGGAGTATTGTTATCGGAGAACATGCCTTGCTAATAGTTACATGTATTTCCCATATATGGTATGGTATGGTATGTATTTCCCATTATACCGATTGCAACACTCATTACAATGGAGGTGTTAACAACAACACCTGTATCTTGCTTGCAATTGCCTTATGCATTCTTGTAATGCAAGTGAACAACTACTAGCAAACAGCAATTTTTTACAAAGAAAACCACAGAACAGACAATGCTTCATTTTATTTCACAAGATTAGTGTGATCACAAATCAGTAAAACAGTTAACATAGAACAAGATCAATTTATCCTTATCATTAACAAATATTTCACAACACTAACAATGTTAAAATGTTGTCAGTTGTAATCCGTCAATCGCTTTAAATCGTTTAAACTAACGGTAAGTATCTGACAACCAATCATAATCGGATTGTATGTAACCAGCAATAAATTGCAATTTTTACGACTTAAAATATTTTTATTTCCTTCTGATACGGGCGATTCGCTAACATTTCCGCACACGAAATGCCTGTTATTTTGAATTCGCTAACTTTTCGACACGCGGAAATATTCACTTATACAGTAAATACTTTGCGGTTTTGGTTTCCCCAAACATTTTTTTACAATAATATGAAGAACTCAGTAATGGAGAGATAACGTTGGTTTCAGTAGGTGTTTACTTATTTACCTGATTGTAATTATGTTTGTTCAACTATTTATTACCTGTTTACATTAAATATAATCAAATAATTATTGTGTTACTGTGTATATCTGATTAATTAACACGCAATTGCACTGCATTGATCAAGTAGATTAATCGCGATGTTTATGCAAATATACCTACTTGAACTTCTGATTACCTAAATAATATATGTGCGTCTTTCGGAGTCGCGTTAGTAAGTTTACTTCAGGTTAAATATGACCATGTTTTAAAAAGAAGTAAGTTTTAATATTGCAAAGTGATTATAAGCGTGCCTTTAATGTGTGTGTGTTTATGTAGCAGATTATTAGAAATGCCGACATTACACGGTGGTGTAACCGATTATATCATGTCTATAAATACCGTACATGTATACATTGTTGGGGAAACCGACAGGTCATTTTTACATGGGATTCCAATATGGAAGTCCCCAAAATAAGCCTAACTGTTTATTTATAATATTATCGGCTGTCTCTGACAACCTCAAAAGACATTTACTGATTTTAGAATGAACTGGATACTAGTGGTGTATTTGCTTGTGCTTCCTTCCACTGCTATTGAATTGGGGTAAGCTTGTATAAGAATGGGCTATGTTGTGTTGAGTTATATGGTATTTTATTTTAACAGTTTAGTCGCAGATATTTATACCAGATAAAGAAAATAGTATTATTTTGTAAAGCCACATAAATACTAAAAAATCAAAGAATATTTCGTAAAATGTTGCGAAAAATAAAGTTAACCCATAAACAATCAGTGTTTCTTATAGCAATAGCCAAAGTTTCAACGCTAAATGTGGTATGGTAACAAGTAGTTAACGAGATACAAAATGCTCTTTTTTTGTCACAATACATACATTTTAATTTCCCGCAACGATATCTATTCATACGACACACTAACACTAAATCGGGTACATGAACATGTGTTAAATATATTGTACCACAAAAAAGAGAGCATTTTCTATATTGTTAAATCTATGTTACCAGACCACATCTAGCGTTGAAATATTGGCTATTGCTATAAGGAACTCTGAATTTTTATGGGTTAACTTTATTTTACATATTTTACAAAATATTCGTTTTATTTTAATTGTTTATGGGGCTTTAAATAGACAATCCCAGAAATCGATACCTCCCGGATTACCCGCCCCTGAATACTCTCGCGCGCCTTCAAAACGGTACTGAAGAAAAAACATGGACCTATATACGTTTGTATAGGTTCCTACGCAAAACAAGACAGCGAAACGGTTTTATCGAATATATTTGAAGATTTAAATAGTTTCTGTTATCGATCTTACAACCACAGAATAGTTCGTGTTTTTTTTAATATAAGTTATTACGTAATTAGTAGAAATAAGGTTCATCTGTATTCTTTTAAGAGTAATAAATCACAGCAATACATGGACCTATTTGTGTAGGTCCCTGGCATGAATAAGATCTTGATTGTCATTGAACATGTTATTTAATATATTTCAATATAAATTAAAATAAAAGTTAAGAAGAACATGTGTCGAAAAATGCGAAATAAGCCAGATATTTAAATCTAAAATTGAAATTGGCTTCCAGCCGAATTCGCCAGCATATATATAATACATGTACAATGTGAATCTAAATTTAGTTTTAGTGCAGATTCGTTCATACGACACAAAGACACAATTTTGTTTCCTTACAAATACGAGTAAAAGTGTCGGCATCGGCTTTAACCAGCGCTAACTTGTCTTTGCTGCATTTTATGAAATTCGTCTTCAAAGTATAATTTTTATTGCCTATTTTGAGTCATCGTAACATAATTTAATCAATATATTAAAATGTAACACATGTAAAAATCGTACAGTCCCGCTTTAAGTGCCATTTAATACAAACTAAAACAAGTTAATATCGATTGTTTTGAACTGGGTTTCGCTTTCTTGAAATAAGCTCTTTTTAAAGTAGTAATAGAAGTAGTAGTTGAAGAAGTAGTATTAGTAGTAGCATAAGTAGTAGCAGTAGAGTAGCAGACGTAGTAGTAGTAGAAGTAATAGTAGTTGTAAAAGTAGTATTAGTAGTAGCAGTAGTAGTAGTAGCAGTAGCAGTAGTAGTAGTAGTAGAAGCAGTAGTAGTAGTAGAAGTAGTAGTAGTAGTAGTAGTAGAAGTTGTAGTAGCAGTAGTAGTAGTAGTAGTAGTAGCAGTAGCAGTAGCAGTAGCAGTAGCAGCAGCAGCAGCCGCAGTCGCGGCGACGGCGTCGACGTCGTCGTTTTGGTAGTAGTGGTAGTGGTAGTGGTAGTGGTAGTAGTAGTAGAAGTAGTAGTGGTAGTGGTAGTAGTAGTAGTAGTAGTAGTAGTAGTAGTAGTAGTAGTAGTAGTAGTAGTAGTAGTTGTAGTAGTAGTAGTAGTAGTAGAAGTAGTAGTAGTAGTAGTAGTAGTAGTAGTAGTAGTAGTAGTAGTAATAGTAGCAGTAGCAGTAGCAAAAGCAGCAGCAGTAGCTGTAGCTGTAGCTGTAGCAGTAGCAGTAGCAGTAGCCGTAGCCGTATCCGTAGCAAAAGCAGTAGCAGTAACTGTAGCTGTAACTGTAGCTGTAACAGTAGCAGTAGCAGTAGCAGTAGTAGCAGTAGCAGTAGAAGTATTAGTAGTAGTAGAATTAGTAGCTATTCTAGCAGTAGCAGCAGCAGTAGTACCAGCAGCAGCAGTAATAGAAGAAGTAGTAGTAATAGTAGTAGCAGTAGTAGTAGCAGTAGCAGTAGAAGTTGTAATAGTATTAGTAGTGGTAGCAGTAGTGCCTAATTTGTGCATCGTGTTTTCGCTATTGTGGCGGTATTTACACATGTAGCTCAGTTGGTAGAGCGCTTGACACATAAAAGAGTGTGTGTGTGTTCGATCTGTGTTTCATATGGGTTTCATTGACTTATAGTTGTTTTTACCTATACTCGTAAATTCGTTTCCTTTAAAGCAACACTCTCCCGATTAAAATATTGTTTTTAAGAAGCATTCTTCTCTCTAAAGATTTTAATCGTTTTGATCGCGTGATTCTTTCTGAATTTCAATTAAACCCGTGTTGCGTACTGTCCACAACATTGTTCAATATTGAACATTATTCTAACCGCAAAATTGCTATCGGCCCACTTGCATTTTTGTTATACGATTGGTTAATTTCAGGAGTATACCATTAGTTCCTCCCAGATGCCAAACGACATCACGGATTCACAGAAAAGCGAACCCCGATTACGTAAGTCAGTTTCTTTGTTTTTTTTTCCACTGAATTTACTTTTATGAATCTTATCCGTATGCGCAGGTTGAGGCCATCCTGCTCCTTACTGTACCGAGTTGTATTTGTACGTGTAATTTGCATTCCAACATGTTCAAACATTCTATATGTTATGATACGAAATACAACAATTATCCTTGATAATTTTGAACATTTTCTAAAGCCCAAAATATTCAGAATTGTATTCAAGTTTTACTCATGCCTTTTGATTTCAAATCAGTTCTCAATTTCATTTTGTATGCCATTAATAGGCGATTTAAAGTAATACATTAAAGAATTAAGTAATGTTTGTATTCATTAATTAATGTTTTTATTTATTGATACTTATTAAGTTTGTTTTCTTTTTTTTGGAGGGGTGGGGGTGGGTGTGGGGCGTAGGGAAGGCACAGAATGGTGTTGGTTTTTTGGGGGGTGGGGATGTCGGCGGGAGCACACGTTTCTATTACAAATTAAAATTAAAATGAATACATCAACGGATGTATCACCATAATACTTCCTGAAGTTATTTACCAGCAACACTATCAAACGTAATTTAGTGCCCCATTTACATTGATGTACATGAAGGTTATTTGAAGGACCTTTAAAGTGACTCAGAAATATGCCTTATTGCTTAATTAATTTTAGAACTAACGTTATTATCGATATTCCTCAAAGCCCCACTACTACTCAAAATCAACCAAAATTTCGTACAATATTTCGCAAAATAAAGTTAAACAATTAAAAATCAGTGTTCCTTTTAGCAATTGCCGAAATTTCAACGCCCGATGTGGTATGGTAACATAGATTTGTGTAGATACAAAATGCTCGTTTTTTTTTATTTTGTTGTGACACAAAAAAAGAAAATCCATTTTAATTTCCTGCAAATACATCTATTCATACGACACACGAACACTAAAATGGTACCATCGTAAAATGGAATAAATTATGCAAAAAAAAATAATAAAGACGAGCTTTTTGTATCTACAAATATTTATGTTACCAGACCACATCTGGCGTTGAAACTTTGGCAATTGCTATAAGGAACACTAAATGTTGAATTGTTTAAATTTATTTTGCGAAATTTTGTACGAAATTTTCGTTGATTTTGAGTAGTAATGGGCTTTTAAACTCGAAAAAAAGCTGCTACTTATATATCTATTTCCCGCAGTGTATTGTTTCTAACAATGGTATAAATATAACACAGGTAGAGCAAATATATTATAATCAATATCATGTCATTGCAATAAGTAAATGGTAATGATTAGAACGGATAAATAAATAAATAAATAATTGGTGTAGTTCTTTATGTATTTTTACCGTATAGACATTTGCCCCCCCCACCCCCTTGTACCGCAGCGGAATTGATGGGGACATGATTTTATTCTGAAAGCCCCACGTTAACCGAGTGTTTTTTTTTAAGTTGGTTGCACATAAGGTCCGTGTTATTCTGTAACTTACCTATATTTTAAGCTGGATACCCTCCAAATGAATCCATCTCTTGTAAAACGTCAACAATGTTAAATTTAAAAGTTATTTCGAAATCTTTTCATGCATGAGAAGTTAAGAACCCATAGAACATCGAAAGCGTGTTTGTAATAAGGCGCTCTTTTTACATTTGATCATGAATGACCATGTCTTAAATGGGAGCAATCTTAACCTTAAAGTATTACATTGAAGACAGTCATCTGGTTTTTGTGAAGCACATCGTCTGATATAGGTTAGCATGTGTACCATCTTATTTAAAGTTATTCAATACATGAAGAAACTATAGATACAACAAGCTCTATATTACTATTAAAAGCTATCTATTTGTGTGTGTAACAAACCGTCTCTTTAGCATCACATGTGTGCAAAGTTATCTCAAATCCTTTGATAAATGAGAAAAAAAAACACTCGAGCAAGCCCAATATTGGCATGACAAAGTGTTGACCTCCGGCCTTGATTTATGACCTTAACCTTAAAGAAAATATCAGGTTTTGTTTGTAGCATATCGTCGTTCAAAGGTTAACATTTATTCCAAGTTATTTGGAAATAATTCAATGTATGTAGAAGTTTAACATTTGACCTTGAAATAGGACCTTGTCATAAAAGAAACAAACCGCTATTGCGCAACAACTTGATAAACGATAGTTTACGTTTGGTACTTTCATAAAACACAGTCCCGAAAATGCCTTCTGGGGTATCAGGGTCTATTGTTAGTTAACAGTCTATTACAGTTTGTTTTTGTTTCTGTTACAGTTTGTTTGGTGTATCACCACCATGTTCCAAGATTAGAACGTTATGATCCATCGTTGCAAGTAAGTGTTATCGCGTATCGTTGATTGCGTTTCCACATTATCTTAAAGTACAAATATCTCAACGAAACTCACAAATACATTTTAGCTGTCATGCAAATATTGACATCAACTTCTTCCATTTACATCTTAACTAAAATTATGATCTTAAATAAGCATTCTGTTATGAATTAATTGAATCAAAGTCTATCACATATTTTCACATATTTTAATAAGAACAAGAGCTCTGAGCATTTATTGTATTCAATAACATTGGTAAATTGTTTTTATTTTCTATATCATTTCTATCTTTCTATCCATATTTTGTGACTGCTCATTTCTTCTTGTTCACAGTTGTGTTGCAATGGCCTGCATCAAAGAAATTCGTCGCACCAAGCATGTTGTAAAGGAAAAATATTTGATAGTCGGGAAAAGATTTGTTGCGCAGAAGAAATAGTTGACGCGTATGTACTTTTTTAAATCTGCTTTACAAGATTAAATAAGGGCAGTATTTGATCTTTGATTGATGTTACAGTGTGAATCATATTGAAAACTTATTTATTTATTAACATTCTAGGTCAAACTCACATAACAATATCACAATACATAAAAACATAAAAACATAGTTACACCAATGTCATTCTGAAAGCTGTAATTATCAAATAATATATAAATATTTAAATAAATTAAATCTATATATTATAACAGTTATACAAATTTAGTTATCAATTGGAATGCAATATTTGACCTATGGATAACCCATTAAGCTAAAAGCTTATTTCCAATGGGATCCATTAAAAGTACCCAAAAAAAAGTTGTTATATGATCTAACTTACACACATATACTTTGGTGTTTGAGTGAGAGAAAATATGTGCATTACCTAGCGTTTTGTCTCAATCCGACAACTAAACCAATGTCAACAAATAATGTATAACATTACCAAACATGAGGCTTAACTAAATAAATATAATGGCAAATATGGAAACATTTCAATTCAAATAGTATATATCACATATTCCAATTGTTTCTATATCATAGTCATATGCTTATATCAATAATACATATTTATGTTTTTACTTCTCTCAGTGTGTTTGTCCTGTAGATGTTTCTTAACCAATCTTTTAAATTTGTCAACATTTTCCACTTTTTTTTATGTCCTCTGGAAGGAAATACCAGTCTGTAGACCCAGAGTATTTAAACGTCTTTTGAAATAAGCATTTTTCGCAATTGGTATCATGATGTATAATAAAGTATAACTGTTTAAGTATTGCTTTTCATTTACATTTCCAGTGCATTAAATCGTATTTTTATTGATTCGAATTCTATGAAATGTCAATACNGATACTAGTATGCGCACACAGACTTTGTTTACATATGCAACAACAAATTTATATAATGTAAAATCAACAATATGAACGGTATAAAATATCAGTTTTAATTGGGATCTTGGAATGTTGATAATATTGGCGTGTTTTACCATTCCAAAATTCTACCATTCATAAATCAAGCAACTGAAATGGAAATATTTGACTTTTTTTCAAAACAATAGTTTGTCTGCTACTATGGCTAGTACGAGAGGCCTAGCATTGCTCTAAACGTTCTAATAGTGTATTATACAACAAACACTGATTAACAAAATTGGGTCTTCTCTAAACCGCATCAATTCTAAAGAGAAATCAAAATGGTATAACTGGTTACTTTTTTTTTAAACTATTTTTAACAAATAAGTTAATTTGTTTTAAACGAATTTTAGAAACATATAACAATTAATGCTTCATATAGACCCTATAACCACCAACTACTGGCGCTATGGTCTCAAAATCCTTAACAATGTATACCAGGACGTTTAAGAAAAAAGATGGACTTATTTGCCCACTATGCTCAAGATCCGTCACAGTTAATCAATGAACATTAAACGTTAACGTCCACCTGATCATATGTTATAACGTTTTAAATTCAAACACATTCAAACATATTTCCTAGTGTCAAGTTTGACATGATTAAAACATTGTGGAAAGTTATGTATGAGGAGCAGAACAGATGCCATTAAGCGTTGTTAAACTGCAAAAAGGTACATTGCTCTGTAGAAATGATTTGTTTTCTTGTCATACGACAAAAATTATCCTGACTTGAGCATTGCTGATATTTGTGTGCTGGAAAAACCTTTAGGTGATCCGAAAATGGTTGTTCGGGAATATAACAAAAAGACAACGCAGTCTGTCGAAAATGATGTGCAGAATGTGTAATAGTTATAAATCGTGGTATAATGCAAAATTATTAACCAGTAACTCATAAGTTTTCGGCAATAGTCGACAGGGTGTCCTTTGATTTCAGTCATTATCGGAAAATGTACTTTCTTTTTTATAAGATTATTTATTCAAGTTAATTAAATTGTTGTTGTTTTTTCCAGCCATTTAGATGATTGTCGAAAAAGGTTATTGGACTGGGATTTCAACCCATAATACGTAGGCTTCATCATTACGTTGTGATATATATTTAGAGTTATAGCTTTAATATGTCGGTAGCCTATTTAAATCAACATTATTGTAACGCTTAAATAAGGAGACTCATTGGATTCCGGGAAAAGATAAATAACCGTTTTTGCGTCGAATAGTTGGGTTCAACTTATAGTACAATTATTATGTTTTTACTCGTCAAACAATGTTGTGTGCGAACGCACCCAACGCACCCCTCAGCCCCGGGTATGTAATACCAGACCACATCTGGCGCTGAAATTTCGGAAATTGCTATAAGAAACACTGATTTTAAATTGGTTAACTTTATTTAACGAAATATTGTACGAATTTTTCGTTGATTTTGAGTAGAAATGGGGCTTTAATTTCAGGATTATACCAGTAATCCTTTCCAGATGCCACACGACAACACGGCTTCACAGGAAAGCAAAACCAGATTACGTAAATCAGTTTCTTTCTTTTTCCACCGAATGCACTGTTATAAATATCATCCATATGCGCAGGTTCAAGCCATCCTGCTCCATACTGTACCGAGTTGTATTTATGTGTACTTTACAGTGTTTTTACATTATATATAGCAAAGTATTTTAGAAATTCTAACTACATGTAGTATTGTGGCAATAAATATGTTCTTGTTTTATCTTTGGGCTGACAGTTTAAAATTTCACATGAAGATAGCTATATTATTATATTATTCTTGTATACCAATAAGTACAATTGGTTAACATTGGTGCCAAGATGCTTCAATATTCATCACTGAATGGAGAAGTAAGAAACCTGACAACTATTATGTGTACAAGTAAATGCATTCATTTTTTACCTCAAAGTATGACTTTGGTTTTAAATTTAGCAATATGAGTATTGTCTGAAACCCAGTCTTATATAAGTAAAAATGTATCGCAATTCATTTGTAAATCTGTACATGCATGAGAAGTTTAGACCAAGAAAACATCAAAAGTGTGTTTGTAATAAGGTTCTCTATTTTCACTTTTGATCTAAAAGTACGACCATGTCTTAAATGGGAGCTATCTTAACCTTTAAGTATGACCTTAATCTTGAAGATAGCCATCTGCTTTTTGTGTAGAACATCGAGTAATGTAGGTTTACATGTGTGCCAGATTATTTGAAGTAATTTAAAACATGAGGAAAATATAGCTCGAAGAAGCTCTATTTTAATATTAAAAAGCTTGTTTCTACCTTTGACATCGAAACATGGCATTTACCTTAAATGGACCTATCTATTTTTGTTAGTAACACATAGTGTCTTTAGCGTAACATTTGTGCAAAGTGATTTCGAAATCCTTTGATAAATAAGAAAAATACAACTCGAACAGGCCCCATATTAGCATGGTAAGAGTTTGACACATGGCCTTGAATTTTGACCATAACCAAAAAATAATATCTGGTTTTCTTTGTAGTACATCGTTCCGCATAGGAAAACATTTTTCAAGTTATCTGAAATCCTTCCATGCATGTAGAAGTTATAGCTTGGACAAATCATTTATGATACGTGTTAAACAATTAACCTTGAAATATGACGTAGATCTAAAATAACCAACTGCCATTGTGCAACCAATTGGCAAACGACAGTTTATGTCTGGTTCTTTTATTAAAGGGACTGTAAGCCACGAATGACGATAAAAGAATATTTTTCTAAAATACCGTATTTTTTTACAATTACTAGTTCATATTGATCAGAATATCACGACTGGTATATAACATTACTTTATAAAGGTTTTTTTTTTTACTTTATTGTTTACTTTATTTATTTTTACTGGGCATGTTTACCAGGTAACTACCAGTTAACTATAAATAACGTAAGTAGATTGATCATCATCGTCACGTGGTAAACCCAGGAATGCAAATTGTGCATGCGTAGTGAATTGTATATATTTTATATATAAAATGATCAATCTACTTGCGTTATTTATAGTGTGTATATCGTTATGTCACCTATTTTCGCGATGTACTTCCGATTTCACATCGCGAAATTTTATTACCGAATATACTGAAAATATGAACTTTTTTAAGTAATTTAATATACCAGCCGTGATATTTTAATCAATATAAACTAATAATTGTAAACAATACGGTATTTTAGAACTTTTCTTTTTTCGTCATTCGTGGTTTACGGTCACTTTAAAACATAGTCCTAACAATTTCTTCTTGTGTGATCAGGGTCTATTGTTAGCAAAGAGTCAATAACAGTTTGTTTTTGTTTCTGTTACAGTTTGTATGGTTTATCACCACCATATTCCAAAATTAGAACGTTATGATCCATTGGTGAAAGTAAGTGTTATCTCGTATCTTTGATTGACTTTCCCACATTAAATGGTAGTTCAAATATCTCAAAGAAACTCACAAATACATTTTACCTTTCATGCAAATATTGACATCAGCATCTTCGATTTCCATCTTAAATACACTTATGAACTTTAATATAATAAGCATTGTGTTATAAATCAAAGTCTAACACATATTTTCACATATTTTAATAAGACTAAGAGCTCTGAGCATTTATTTTATTCAAGCAAATTGACAAAAATGTTATTATTATGTATATCCTTCCTATCCATATTATATGACAGTTCATTTATTTTGTTTCACAGTTGTGTTGCAATGGCCTGCATCAAAGAAATTCGTCGCAACAAGCATGTTGTAAAGGAGTTATAATTGATAGCCGGGAACAGAAATGTTGCGGAGAGGATATATTTGACGCGTATGTATTATTTTAAATCTGTAAAACAAGATTTATAGTTTATTGTTCGTTGATTATTGTAACAATGTGATTCATGTTGAAACTGTATATACAATAAAGTATAACTGTTAAAATACTGCTTTTCATTTACCTTTTACAGTGCATTAAATCATATGTTTTATTGATTCGAATTCAATGAAATGTCAATACGATTATTTTCATAACACAGATGCCCTGTGGATAATTATTAAGGTTCCTTTCCTGATAAATTTTCGTGGAAATTGTCATGCTTGTATTGTCATACTATGCAGGAACAGAGATTGAAATAAACGCGCATGTGTGTTTGCGTAGTGATGCGCACGGAAACCTATACGTGGATCTTCAAGTTGGATGTTCATGTGTAATAAACTTTGTTAGTAAAACTATCTGACGCAAATGTATAGACAAATCACTAAGTAAAACAATGATGTGTTATTCCGTTTTCAGTGATGGCGATATAGACTGTTGTGGCCGTTTCACGTACAGAGCAAGCAACGGCGGTGAAATATGCTGCGATGAGGTACTCCACAAACGGCCCTCAGCTAAAACTTCGTGTTGTGGAACTAAGGCTCTGGACACCGACCGACAAATCTGCTGCCAAAATATTGTTTATGCCAAGACAAATGGCACGGAATGTTGTGGGTCCAATGTTATAGACCCGGCTAAAGAGATGTGTTGTTCAGGAGTTCCGATGGATGTCAAGCTCGGTACACCATTCATCTGTTTTTTCCACATGCCGTCTTATATATATTTTCGTACTTTTTTCGGAAATCACTTGCATATATATTATTAATATCGTATCGTCTCACTGCATCACTCTCTCCCTCTCTCGAAAATTGTTCCTTTTGTTACCTAACCTGTGCAACGCAAAGGTTAAGCTTTTGGGATCGCCATTTGTCCGTTGGGCGTCGTCCATCATCCATAGTACGTCGTCATTAAAGATTTATTCAAACGACGACTACACATAAAGCGCCTTGTAGATGTTAACAAAACTTCACATGAAAGATCATTGGCTGATCCGCTAGAAGGTATTCACAATTGTTTTGGTCCGCTGCAAACAAAACAAAGATTGAAAAATAAAAACGTCACACATCTACTAGAAAACCACATGGATCAGAGGTTTAATACTTGGTGTGTATCATCTTATAGTGGTCCTTTACACATGTTCACATCATGACCCTCGAGTCAAAACTGGCTACGCCCTAGGTGCCATATGTTTTTTTATAGACTTACATAGCACATTAACGTTAAAAATCTACAGTTTATTTATAAAATAACAGTAAACAGTTATTCATTTATTCCATTGTAATTGACAATGTAACAATTTTAATCTACAGTCTATTTTTAAATTAACATTAAACAATTATTCCATTGTTACGACAACACCCAGAGGTATTTAGGTGTACAAAATTGTATAGTGGTCCTCTACTAAGTTTGTTGAAATCATGCCCCTGGGATGGATCAAAATTGGCCACGGTCGGGTATATGTTAAATGTATTATATAATCTTATATCATAATAGAAATGTACTCCTCTGAAAACTATAGGCTCAGAGGTTTGATACTTGGTGTGTTTCATCGTATATGTATCATCTACAAAGTTTGTTCAAATAATACCACTGAGGTCAAACCTAACCACGCATCATTGTACTGATAATTTATAAAGACTTTATAGCAAAAATGCACTTCATTAACAAACCGTTAAAGCCTCTATAACGCTAAAAAATTAACGACAATTTCGTAATATATCTCGTAAAATAAAGTTAACATATAAATAATCAGTGTTCCTTATAGCAATAGCCAAACTTTCAACATTAGATGTGCTCTGGTAACATAGATGTATGTCGATACAAAATGCTAGTTTTTATTTATTTGTGACACAATTAATTCCATTTAAATTTCCCGCAAATATATCTATTCATACGACACACGAACACTAAAATGATACCATGTTAGTATGCATGTGTCGTATGAAAAGACATCGATGCGGGAAATTAAAATGGAATTAAATATGCAAAAAATATATAAACGAGCATTTTGTATCTACAAACATTTATGTTACCAGACCACATCTTGCGTTGAAATTTCGGCAATTGCCATAAGGAACACTGATTTTTAATTGTTTAACTTTATTTTAAGAAATATTGTACGGAATGTTTCGTTGTTTTTGAGTAGTAATGGGGCTTTAACAATTCTCTAGTTTAAAACAACAAGACCAGAAGTGTAGTATTTAACATGTAATATTGTATAATGGTCCTCTACTGAGTATGTGTAAATGATGCCCCTTTGGTAAAACCTGGCCACACCATGTGAGTCACATTGTTTATGCAATAAAACATGACCTTGTACATTTTGTTCTGTGAAACTACAATGTCCAGGTTCTGTATTGGTAGTTGTGACTTAAAAAAAACATGCATCTGGTGTAAACGCTGACGCTACCCCACACCCTTATGATTAATACAGATTTTTTAAGGAAAAAACAACAACATTTCACAGGTGAACGATCAATAGCAATCTTGGTCCTTTCGTTTCAATTTGTTTTTTTGCATAAACACATATTCTGCACCTTTTGATTCTCTTACTATAGCGTTCATAAAAAAACGATTGCAAACACATTGTTATGCTTATTAATAAATAGTTCAGTATTCCTTCAACTTATTAACGTGCAGATTGTCATACTGTGTTTGTTGATGTGTTATTGCAGGGGGGTGTGTTGGCAACCAGCGACCATCACTAGACATTCCTGGTGGATTAGACGACATTGAGTATCCCTCTAACGGTAAGGCATGCACGAAAAAATGTTCATTCAATTAAAGAAAGACAATTTCAATCTCGCACAAGTATATTTCGCACCATGCATTTGTACATAAGTTTGCATTGTGATGCCGCATAGGCGCGTCGCCGCATAGACGTGGGGGTTTCGGCGATGCAGTCAAAATGCAAACTTGAGCCGCAGAGTGCTGACCAAACACATACTTCCGAGAAAGTATTTGTTACTAAATCACCATGCAATTTAAGAAAGGAGAACATCCAGTTCAGAGTGCCATTCTGCTCATCTGTCAGTTTTTTTTCTTTAGACGCACTTTTCTAAACTAAACACACCGCATCGCCCAAACAAAATGCAAAGTCTTATACTTTATTGTCTTTTCAATCGGATATTTTTTTTTTCAGAAACTGCTCTTACATATTGTTGAAAATAATTGCTAAAAAAGTTTAATTTGAAAGAAAAGGTATTCGAACTTCATTGTTTGAAGAACTCATTTTTCCACGAAAACCAAATTGATGATCTACATATATAGTATATGATTATATAACAGTCTTTACTCATACGAAATAGTTGATAACATACATGTATAATTTAAATGTCAACACAGAGACGCACAGAGTAAACATACTTTTTATAATTTGAACTTTTTTCTTACCATTTACTTTCCGTTAACCAGTATTCCAATCGACCTAGATCTCATAAAGATATTTTTTATTTTAAATAAAGAACTTGACCTGAATGTACAAAATTATACATTCTGACTTTATTTGATAAAAATCTGAACAAAAAGGTAATCTTTTACAAATGTGTTGTAATAATAAGAAAGACATTTTTACCTCGACATATCACGATCGGGAAGAAATGTTGCATCAATATTGCTGACATGGTTCTAACATGATTCAACAAACTGACCAAATTTTAAACGTGAACTTGATTTTGTCAAGAAAAACTCTGAATAAGGTTCTATAAAATGCATTGAGGCCTGGCCCGATCAAAAACAAGATCGACACCATCTGTAACGACCGGTCAAGAGTAATTATTACATTTACATAGTCGGGATAACTTGCTTCACAAAAAGCAAATAACATAATAATAAAATAATTATTTATTATACTTGCAATTACATCTCCACTAGACGTTGGTTCATCAGCATTATCCTCACATACTTATAAAAAAATAAGTATCATGATAACAACAATTGAACGTATTTTTTGTTTCTAATGGTTTTATCTAGACCTGTCTTTGCACATTTGTACCGCATAAACAGAACCTGCCTATGCGTTGCGCGTTACTTCCTAGAAAGAAAAATACGCCGCGTCTATTAGTTGGCAATGACCGCATCGACAAAACTGTTACGTTTATGCGGCGACACGCCTATAAGGCGTCACATTGCTTCAAAGGACTAGGTGAATAACATAACGGTCAACTATATTATTGTGTTGGCCTTCTTCCGTAACAATATTGCGTTATATTGCTTAAACGTTTCACATATCTAACTGTCATTATGTTAACATTGAGGGACATACTGTAATTCGCCATGAACAATCTCATATTAAGAGAATACATTTATTGTTAACATTTCTATTCCTTTTAATTTGAAGATGCTTACACTACCTCACCGCATAATACCAGGGAAGATGTACCGAAGTCTGTTGTGATTGTACTCAGCGTTGTGCTGGGTGTAACCCTTATTGGAGGTATGTTCTTTAAGGGTACACAAAGCAGAGCATTTACTTAAACTGTTTCTGGTATTACCACGCATCAAACATCAAACAACAAGGCTGCTCATTCTGCAGTTTAAAACATTGTGAATAGCGTGACTAATGTTTTTTATTGCTTTTATTTTGTGTCTAACATGACTGTACCCACATTTTCTTCATTGAAAAGAACGTATTACTGTCAGAAGCATAACATTAGTCGGCTGTATACACAAACTGTATACCAACTGTGAGGTATTTCTTTTATTTTATAAGACAAAGGCAGAGCAAAAGAAGAGTAAATGTAAAACATGTTAAGCCAAAGCTACGTCAGCTTTAGCAACACTTTTTAATATATATTATGACACAATATTGTGTATGATCCACATGGGACGATTTCATAACTCTTGATAACTGGTATTTTCAGCGGTATTCTGCTGTGTATTTATGCTGAGGAAAAGATTTCCGAATACCTTTTCTTTCAAACTGTACACGCGGATCAACAGATGCAATAACTTAACATGTTACACAGGAACAGAAAACAACTCACTGACTTCACAAAACGCCAATAGAACTTTACCCAAGGAGTATGTGTTCGGCGAAACCAATACGAGTGTTGATGTCGAGTCTGCACCCCCTTGCTTGGTCAAAAATCATGCGTATTTCTTTAATAATGTATCAGACCACTTCGTTGATTCCGGAACACAGACTGTTGAAATTTCTAACACAAATAAGAAAAATGTTTTTGGACAACCCTACACCCATCGAGTCTTGGCCGTTGAATCGAATGCTACTGTGAACATTCCAAACTCGGAATCTCGCATGACCCTTCCTTTAAGTGAACTCCGCAAACATCCTATCGATGTTCACTGCTGCAGTTTCGACAACATCCCAAGCATCCGCCATAAAATGGGCATCCCAGACGATATTGATTTGGCCACGCCTATGGTCGAGTATTTCCTTCATGGATGTACCAAGCTCTGTGATTATGCGGTTGTTGTTTTGCCTTTTATCGGTGATCCGTCACAGTTGCGCGTGTGGAAGTTTCAGTCGGACGAAGGTCTACACGCGGTTCCTGAAAAGGTCGAAGTGCCTGTTAAAACAAAAGTGAACGAACATTTAGATGCGTATTATGCTATTGACGGTTGGTATCTTTTGAGTAAATAAAATACTTTGATAATGTTTTCTCAATCCTTAAAGTTGAACATATGCAGCTACTTAATATTTAAGTAAACCACGCGTTGCATCATATGATAGTATCTTCACTATTGCTCTGCCTTTTTTCCATTGCTATCTTTGAAATACACCATAAAGTGATGTATCATATGTGTATTCTATTCAGGAAAGCATGTATATATGTCATATGTGTAAATGTATTGGCATGCAATTAACTTAAATGCTGGTTTCTTCAGGAAATAAAGTGCGAATCTACACGAAATCCTTCTCCGGATTCTACTGCACAATCAGCGCAGATCGGCCCGTCACCATGAGGGCCTTTGTGTTCGGGTCCTACAAGAAGATAGAGCAGCCAGTCTCCCACAGACGAGAGGTCCGTCTGACGCTGTTCATCGTGGACGACATCATGAAATTCCAGGATTATAAACAGGTAAAGTTNACATGGTTAGGAAACCGACATGTAATTCTTTTCGGAATCCCAAAATGATGCGGGAAATTAAAATGGAATTAATTATGCAAAAAAAAATATAAACGAGCATTTTGTATCTACAAACATTTATGTTACCAGACCACATCTTGCGTTGAAATTTCGGCAATTGCCATAAGGAACACTGATTTATAATTGTTTAACTTTATTTTACGAAATATTGTACGGAATGTTTCGTTGTTTTTGAGTAGTAATGGGGCTTTAACAATTCTCTTGTTTAAAACAACAAGGCCAGAAGTGTAGTATTTAACATTTAATATTGTATAATGGTCCTCTACTGAGTATGTGTAAATGATGCCCCTTTGGTACAACCTGGCCACGCCATGTGACCCACATTGTTTATGCAATAAAACATGACCTTGTACATTTTGTTCTGTGAAACTACAAGGTCCAGGTTCTGTATTGGTAGTTGTGACTTTAAAAAAAAAAACATGCATCTGGGGTAAACGCTGACGATACCCCACACCCTTATGATGAATACAGATTTTATAAAGAAAAAACAAACAACATTACACAGGTGAGCGATCAATAGCAATCTTGGTCCTTTTGTTTCAATTTTTTTTTTTGCATAAACACATATTCTGCACCTTTTGACTCTCTTACTATAGCGTTCATAAAAAAAACGATTGCAAACACATTTTAATTAATAATAATAATTAGTTAGTATTCCTTCAACCGAGCAACGTGCACGTTGTCATACTGTGTTTGTTGATGCGTAATTGCAGTGGGGGTGTGTTGGCAACCAGCGACCATCACTAGACATTTCTGGTGGATTAGACGACATTGAGTATTCCTCTAACGGTAAGGCATGCACGAAAAAATGTTCATTCAATTAAAGAAAGACAATTTCAATCTCGCACATGTATATTTCGCACCATAGATTTGTACTTTAGTTTGCATTGTGATGCCGCATAGGCGCGTCGCCGCATAGACGTTGGGGAATCGGCGATGCAGTCAATATGCAAACTTGAGCCGCAGAGTGCTGACCAAACACATACTACCGAGAAAGTCTTTGTTACTTAATCACCATGCAATTTAAGAAAGGAGAACATCCAGTGCAGAGTGCCATTCTGCTCATCTGTCAGCTTTTTTTTCTTTAGACACACTTTTCTAAACTAAACACACCGCATCGCCCAAACAAAATGCAAAGTCTTATACGTTATTGTCTTTCCAATCGGATGTTTCTCTTTTTATCAGAAACTGCTTGTACATATTTTTGAAAATAATTGCTAAAAAATTTTGATTTGAAAGAAAAGGTATTCGAACTTCATTGTTTGAAGAACTCATTTTTCTACGTAAACCAAATTGATGATCTACATATATAGTATATGATTATATAACAGTCTTTACTCATACGAAATAGTTGATTACATACATTTATAATTTAGATGTCAACACAGATACGCACAGAGTAAACATACTTTTTTATAATTTGAACTTTTGTCTTACCATTTACATTCCGTTAACCAGTATTCCAATCGACCTAGATCTCATAAAGATATGTTTTTATTTTAAATAAAGAACTTGACCTGAATGTACAAAATTATACATTCTGACTTTATTTGATAAAAATCTGAACAAAAAGGTAATCTTTTACAAATGTGTTGTAATAATAAGAAAGACATTTTTACCTCGACATATCACGATCGGGAAGAAATGTTGCATCAATATTGCTGACATGGTTCTAACATGATTCAACAAACTGACCAAATTTTAAACGTGAACTTGATTTTGTCAAGAAAAACTCTGAATAAGGTTCTATAAAATGCATTGAGGCCTGGCCCGATCAAAAACAAGATCGACACCATCTGTAACGACCGGTCAAGAGTAATTATTACATTTACATAGTCGGGATAACTTGCTTCACAAAAAGCAAATAACATAATAATAAAATAATTATTTATTATACTTGCAATTACATCTCCACTAGACGTTGGTTCATCAGCATTATCCTCACATACTTATAAAAAAATAAGTATCATGATAACAACAATTGAACGTATTTTTTGTTTCTAATGGTTTTATCTAGACCTGTCTTTGCACATTTGTACCGCATAAACAGAACCTGCCTATGCGTTGCGCGTTACTTCCTAGAAAGAAAAATACGCCGCGTCTATTAGTTGGCAATGACCGCATCGACAAAACTGTTACGTTTATGCGGCGACACGCCTATAAGGCGTCACATTGCTTCAAAGGACTAGGTGAATAACATAACGGTCAACTATATTATTGTGTTGGCCTTCTTCCGTAACAATATTGCGTTATATTGCTTAAACGTTTCACATATCTAACTGTCATTATGTTAACATTGAGGGACATACTGTAATTCGCCATGAACAATCTCATATTAAGAGAATACATTTATTGTTAACATTTCTATTCCTTTTAATTTGAAGATGCTTACACTACCTCACCGCATAATACCAGGGAAGATGTACCGAAGTCTGTTGTGATTGTACTCAGCGTTGTGCTGGGTGTAACCCTTATTGGAGGTATGTTCTTTAAGGGTACACAAAGCAGAGCATTTACTTAAACTGTTTCTGGTATTACCACGCATCAAACATCAAACAACAAGGCTGCTCATTCTGCAGTTTAAAACATTATGAATAGCGTGACTAATGTTTTCTATTGCTTTTATTTTGTGTCTAACATGACTGTACCAACATCTTCTTCATTGAAAAGAACGTATTACTGTCAGAAGCATAACATTAGTCGGCTGTATACACAAACTGTATACAAACTGTGAGGTATTTCTTTTATTTTATAAGTCAAAGGAACAGCAAAAGAAGAGTAAATGTAAAACATGTTAAGCCAAAGCTACGTCAGCTTTAGCAACACTTTTTAATATATATTATGACACAATATTGTGTATGATCCACATGGGACGATTTCATAACTCTTGATAACTGGTATTTTCAGTGGTATTCTGCTGTGTATTTATGCTGAGGAAAAGCTTTCTGAATAGACTTAAACTGTACACGCGGATCAACAGATGCAATAACTTAACATGTTACACAGGAACAGAAAACAACTCACTGACTTCACAAAACGCCAATAGAACTTTACCCAAGGAGTATGTGTTCGGCGAAACCAATACGAGTGTTGATGTCGAGTCTGCACCCCCTTGCTTGGTCAAAAATCATGCGTATTTATGTTATAATGTATGTAATGTGTCCTCGGGAAATGTACGTCGGGAATTTCCATCGGACGTGTCCACCTACCACACAAACGGATGTGTCCCATTTAATGGGATTCAGGAACAGGAATCTCATGAGCACACTGATCCAAAACGTTTAAGTGCGAAAGATGAATTAACTATCCAGGACGAAACCGATAGCGATGGTGAAGAGTAAAAGCCATAGGGTAAGGAATAGTGGGTACAATAATTTATAGGCAGCATATTGCACATTCTCAGTGATGAAAATTTCAACTTATATGTGACTTACTCATTTTATGTGTTTACGACACACACATATATGAAGATGCGCGTGTAATATTCCAACAAGATGTGGCGACCTGTGTCTCTTTTCACAAAGATTAACATGCAATTCCAAACATCTTAAATATTCTTTTCTTAACATTGCTTTATATTTCTGATAGTTTAAGTGCTCCTAGTTATAACGAGAGAGTGCAGTATGAAAGAAAGTGTTAAAGAAGTTTTAATGAAATTACTTCTGTCCACAGACGTGGCATTGTACATGGGGAAAGACAAGTTTCGGTCTCAGATATATTCGCTATTGTGTCGCGCTTTGTCAAGACGGCGCTTCAGAAACAATCGGACGATACACTGCTGACAACAAAGTCAACAAGAACGATAAACTTCTTCAGCGGTTTAAACCTGGAAACTGNTATTTGTATGGTTCGTCAACACCTCTTTGTCATTTAAGTAGGGTGATGTTGTTGTTATCGTTTAAAAGCATGTGTAAAAATTAATTAAATACAATATTTAACTCATCCGGAATATCATTCGTAAGCAGTGCCTGAACTGAAACATTTGTTTTTAATGACAACTTAAATCAAATTCCATATTTGTACTGCGATTTCCACACAGAAACACTCAAGAATTCCATGCANAAGCCCGCCTGAACTGAAACATTTTTTTTAATGACAACTTAAATCAAATTCCATATTTGTACTGTGATTTCAACACAGAAACACTCAAGAATTCCATTCAGTTAACGTTTTCTTATACTTAAGCAGCATACCAAGGGCTTTAATTTTCGGATAATTTTTAAAAACACCTCAAATATGGCATCATATGAGTCTGTAAACGGATATGATGTGTGCCAACTAAAACCCTGGAACGTTCAGAATGTTGTGCATTTGGAAATAGATAAAAACATAAGTTCACATCATTTTAGTAATATTGACATACAGTTAAAAAAATACATAATTATTTCCATACATATATAACCAATAGTTGTATACGAAAACGTATTCAAACATATAATAAAACATACAGCGTTCAAACTGAATGTAAGTTTACTTCTTCATGTACAGCATTCCCTTAGCTCTTTCAGTGCTGGAACCGAATGTTGAAGGCCTTTGCAAACAGTTTGGATCCAGATGAGACGCCACAGAACGTGGCGTCTCATCAGGATCCAAACTGTTTGCTATTCTGATAGTATTCTTTGAAATAAATTTGAATAAAATGCTAATTTTTGAAATTCAGCAGACGACATTTTAGCAGACGACAAATTTCCCAGCATGCAAAGGGTTAAAATCAATTGAGCCTAGTTCTGGGAAAACTGGTCT
>VMBQ01001000.1:213010-229741 GCA_007657795.1 Dreissena rostriformis | reverse complement strand
ATTTTTTTTCAAAGAATACTATCAGAATAGCAAACAGTTTGGATCCTGATGAGACGCCACGTTCTGTGGCGTCTCATCTGGATCCAAACTGTTTGCAAAGGCCTTCAAAATCCGGTTCCAGCGCTCAAAGGGTTAATATTCATAAAGACATTGATCTCAAATGTGAAGTGTTATTTAAATATATGTAGTAAATATAGAGATATGGAGTACTTGGATGAAAATAATAATCAGACATTTTTTAAGAACAAAAAGAGGCATAAATCTGTTAAACTGCTGGTCAGAGTTATCGAACCTGGTCAGTGACCTCACACATTGACCACAAACACATGTGTGAAAGTTCAATCAGATACCTGTAGTAGGAACAGTGATATGGCGATGTTTCATATTTACCTGAACCTAATTTCTAAGTCCAAAATTCAGTGAAATTGCAGGTAAGTGTTATGTAACTTGGTTAATACACACAATGACTCTGAACTCAAGTGAATTGTTTCAATTGAAGACCTGTTGTAGAAACAGTGATATGGAGATGTTGCCTGCTAATCTTAATTAGAGCATAACACAGATGCTGACACCTAGCGGTAAGTACCCTTACATGAACGTTTGAGGAAATTTCCTTACTGCAGTACCCGTATTCACATAATTAAGTAGCAGTGTTTTTTCTGAGTGCAGCCCTGGGTCATTTAGCAGTCGCTAAATCACGTTCCAAGCATTCATTCACAACAATAAAACGCAAACAAAAATGGATTATCACATTGTATTTCATTCAAAATAGTTTCACTTTACCAGTTTTATAAATGTATCAATCAATATAAACCACACACAATTGTTTCTATGTCACCACGTGACAACATACAACACATATATTATACAAGTGCAGAGTTAGGACGACTACAGAAAGCGGGACTCTTTTAAAACAGACTTTTAAACTATAATGTTGAACTTAATACCCAAATCATGGTTCGAAACTAATTGTTGAACCATGGTTACCCGCCTTTGCTCTGGCAATAATTCTTGTGCAGAGGATAATTCAGGAGTTTTCTCAGTAAATCTAAGGGCCAACCACAAATTTTAGCAGTCACTGTCTAGCCCTTTGCATGCTGGGAAATTTGTCATCTGCTAAAATGTCGTCTGCTGAATTTCTAAAATTAGCATTTTCTTCGTTTTTTCTAAAGAATACTATCAGNTTTTTTTTTTTTTATAGATAGATGTGTCTCATGATTATTATATCTCAATTCTATTTTAATTTAATCTTGTCAAACATACTAAATTATGAAAAAAGCAATGAATATAGTGCAAACATGTACAAATGTTATAATTAGAGAGTAAGTAAAAAATCTCCCCAAAAGGGAAATGCCGCGAAAATTCCCCCTGCTATGGGTAGCGACCCGCTTCCCCAAAAATGGATTGAGGGCCCTGTCTGGAACGATACTTAACGCATATACATTAAGCCCTGTTTTTTGCAAGAGCTCAGCTCATTCATCATTTTCCATATCAATTCTCGCCAATACTAAATGTCAGCAGATGGTATATCAGTATCTGAAATACTTGTTATCAGTACAAAAAAGGCACCTTAAAATGATATAATAATTTTGTATTTGCTGGTATGATATTAACTTTGTTTACTTTAATCTTCTTATAAATTGCTAAATGAATGCAATGAGGCAGTTGCCTATACTTGTACACATACATATGTTATATTTACAACCTTTTATTTGTCTGTATATATATNGTTAAGAGCATGTCCCACAACTATGCAATTCAGTTAAAAGTAAGATACCATGTTTTCAGGTTCCTATACACACCCAACGTACATAAAATGATTTGTAGAACTGTATTTTTACGACGTACAACTGTATTTTTTTCACAAGCAATGTCTGAGAAGACATTTCTAGAAGAAGTTCTAGATGCTGTTATGTTTGTCGAATCCATGACCAGCATAACGCGGAATTCTGACCAGACCAGTTTCACAAATGAATGGTGTTTCAAGAATTCATTAACTGATCTTTTGCAACTGGTAGCTTAGTTTAACTCTGGTATTCAATATCAGGCTTTTTATATCAGTAACTTACACTGACATTTTTTGTAACGAAAATTCTCCACAGCTGTTTCAGATAGGAATATTTGGAATAACTTGGCAGTATTCATTCAATGACTCTCGAACTGTGCTGATTTTTAAGAGCTGATTGTTATTTTCCTTATAAAATAACACCAACTCTAATTGGTGCGAAATAAGATTCCAGTTTGTGAGTGTGTACACATGTTCAGAAGATGTCGTTATTGCGTCCCATCGGCACCAGATTCTCCACCCTTCTACGCTGACTTCTCCTGACTGCATCAGCCCGTCTGTACGGCTCGTTCTTCAAATCTAAAGAAACAAGAACATTCTTCTTTGGTATTGTCAGTGGCAATGGCACTGAAATGTTATGCCTACTTTTCAGATGTGAGATTATTTTACTGTTGGGTAAAAAAAAAAAATATGTTTTCTTTTACACAGACATGTACTATTTCTTGGTTTGAAAAGTGAACATTTGTTGGAAGTGAGTTTTCATAGGAACAAGTTTGATACGTTCACACCCCTGATAAGTCAAATGTATATAATATTTGTATTTACCCAAATAGTGTCAAATATACCTTGAAAATGTGGAAAAATAGTGTTGACATTGACAACAATTGATCTTGAAGGAAGGTTGAACTTCAATATCAGGAACTCATAACAGTGTCCTGGAAATTTTATGTTTTCACTAAGATGTCTTGAAATCAGGTAGAGTTTTCTGTTTGATGTTTTGTGACCACATGACTACAGTTTTCACGAAGGACTATTGTACCCAAGTGCCCAGTTTTCATAAATATGTATTGTAATCACATGCCCAGTTTTGACAAAGGTCTATTCTAACCATGTGCCCACTTTTTACTGAGATCTTATGTGACCACAAGCCACATTTTACTAAGATGTTTTGTACACTTGGGCCTAGTTTTCACCATGATATTTTGTGACCTCTGGCCAAGTACTCCAGTGCATACATACCCAGCAGGATATCCTCTAAAGCCCCGTGATAGACCTCGTCCTTATTCAGCAGCTTCTTGTCCTTGATATTCCGGTTCCTCTGCTTCAACTCAGACACCATAGCCTCCTGTGTACAATATGACAAATATTGTGTTTAGCAATTTTATAATTTGCAGACAACAGCTTGTAAAGGGGGTATATTATGATAAGCCCTTTTGTGCAGACCTTAACACTTTCTTCCTATTCAGCCAACCAAACCAATTCTAATTGTTTTGCAGTGATTGTGCAACACGTTTACATGAATTGCTAACTAAAACAAGAGCTGTGTTTGTCAGAAACACAATGCTCCCTACTGCATTTTTTTTTAAATTTACCTTTGATTTTGAAGGATGACCTTGACCTTTCACCACTCAAAATGTGCAGCTCCATGAGATACACATGCATGTCAAATATCAAGTTGCTATCTTCAATATTCCAAACGTAATGACCAAACTTTAACCAAGGTTAAAGTTTTGGGACAGAAACATACAATGATATTTGACATTTGAACTTGAATCTGGACTTTTCACCACTCAAAATGTGCAGCTCCATGAGATACACATGCTTGCCAAATATGAAGTTGCTATCTTCAATATTGCAAAAGTTATTACACTTTAACCAAGATTAAAGTTTTGGGACAGAATGACAGACAGAATGACAGACAGGCCAAAAACAATATACCCCCTCTTCTTCGAAGAAGGGGACATAAAAAGGAAAGCTAGCAGCGTGAAGTTTTAGAGATCCATGAATGATGTGAGGACCTTGGATGTGTCCCAGTACCCCTACCCATATTAGTTTTACTCATTAAAAGTTGAAACGAGTTTACCTACAATCTCTAGCTACTTAGTATCTATAGGATTTGAATTTTATTTTTTTTGCATTCATGCGCATTCATGTGGGGCATGAGATACCCAGAGAACCCCAAGGTAAGTGTGAAGTGAACTCAATCGATCTAGGTAAGATTTAAGAATACACACCAACCCACTGTTTTTTTTGTACAGATGTGTAATACGTATTTTCTTGCCAAAATATTTGTATTTATTTTGATCAACATAACCAGAGTTATGGCCCTTTTTTTTAAAGAAAAAAAGACATGTCTTAAAACTAGTGTCAATAGTTACTCAAAAGTACTTGTGCTAGAGGGATGAAACTTAAAAACATATTTACCAGCATGTGAACTTGCATAACTTCATATGTTTTGGTTTTGTTTCTTTTTTTACATTACATGAGTAATGGCCCTTTTATTGTAAATTAAAAGCAACTTGATAAAAACTCCTTTTTCTTGTTTCTAATTTAAGCTTCAATGATGAAACCAACAAACATAATAACCAGCACGTGAACTAGCAGAACTAGGCAATTTGCTTGCATTTTTTCAACATGGATGGAATTTTGAGACAAAAGTGGAATGTTTAGTTTTTAAATATATTATGATAGAAGTTGTCATATGATATCAATATTTATAGGTTATTAGACTTTTGCTGAATACGGAGATATATTTGGACGAGCACACAGGGTGAAGTCATATTTGACGAGCCGTTAGGCCAAATATATCATGTATTGTACAGTTTGAACGTCTTATAAGCAATTTTATTCTATATCCCTTTCTTAAGATCTTTGTTTGATTTTAATGCTGCAATATGCATGTATAATCGTTATTTGCAGCACGATAACCTGTGAAACGTTTTTAATATATTAATGAGAAATGTGTGGATAAGCAATTGCATTTAACTTAGAATTGGTTCAAATGCATACCTTAATTGTATTTATATATTAAAAACGCTTCCTAGTTAACAGACGCTTTAATTGCATCTATGCTATGTTCAAGACAAGCGCCGGTGTGAATCGATTATTGGACATTTGGATACTTTTTCTCTGTAACGGCTTTTATTGTTATAAAACAATTGCTTAGTCCACTTGTACTCAACTGTCCAATATGAAAAAATACAGACTTTTTGGATCCAATACCGGAATATATTGGAAGGTCACGTGGTTCTATGAAGAATGCCCATTGGATGAATTTATTGGATATAGAATAATTTGCAATCTAGTGTGCTCACCTGGGCTATTTTCTTGTCCTTCTTGTTATTCACCATGGCCATCTCGTCATGTCCGTACGTTGAGTTCTCCAGTTTACGCCGTCTCTCGTTGTCAAGGTACGCTTGCTAGCAACGGCGAAACAGAGACAATACTAGGTTAGTGTGGAATACGGAGAAGTGTATCTTGTGAGGCTTAGAACAGAAGTCGTTTGAAGGCCTGAATGTCTAAAAGTAGCTAGCTCTGAAAATAGCGAGCTTGATGCATGTGCCTAAAGTATCACCCAGATTCGCATGTGCAGTCCTCACAAGCTTATCTGGGATGACACCTTCTGCTTAGGCTGGATTTTCATTTAGATGAGACTTCCTTTAAACAAACAAATCAACAATTGTGGATAGCATAATCTCTGATAAGCCTGTGCAGACGACACATGCTGGGACCATTCTTTATACATATCCCTTTGAGTGCTGGAACCGGATTTTGAAGATTTTTGCAAACAGTTTGGATCCAGATGAGACGCCACAGAACGTGGCGTCTCATCAGGATCCAAACTGTTTGCTATTCTGATAGTGTTCTTTGAAAAAAATCGAAGAAAATGCTAATTTTAGAAATTCAGCAGACGACATTTTAGCAGACGACAAATTACCCAGCATGCAAAGGGATATGCATCAATGCATTAGGTCAGGTTTTCTTACAGCACAGCTCATATGATTTTTCACTTATTTATCAATTGCTAAATCACACTACAATGTAATGAAATGGTCCAAAACTGCATCTTTGTCACAAGGATAAGAACATAACATTAACTTATAAAAGGATATATGCTGATTTTAATACTAAGACTTAACAGATTCTATAATAAATAGTGTCACACAAGGAGCTTTTTTGTGGAATTATTTTGAAACCAGATAATTGGTCTTCACACTGCATGCTCAGGTGAGCTAATACCATTTTGCAGATCACTTACCTTAAATGCGTTCACAAAACGAACAAACTGTGCGAAAAACGTAGACGGCGATACAGATCTCGGACTTTCTCCAAAATATTCAACTACCCGTGTGTAAGCATCCTGTAAAAGAAAGATAAAATAACAAATCACAAGCAGTTAAAGTGATCATCTTTGAATTCATAAATTACCAATAAAACATTTTTATACTGAGAAAAAAAAGCTGAAGATAAAATACATGTACATGTAGTACCAACATAAGACAATTATCTGACATTCATAAACGTAAATAGTTAATAAAGACCTGTTTAAAAGTCAAAGGTAAATTTTGTCAATAAATAATAATTTTACCACAATCTTACAAATGTTTGCAATGACTGTATCCACCAATGCTGGGCTCAAGGTCAGAATTTTTTTGTCATATTTTATTGGGAGGTTCAAAAGCAACAATCCCTTTTGTCTGTAGGAAAATCAGCAAAAATCAAGTTAAAATATCACATTACTAACATCCTATGGCATTACCTGTGCCGTTTTCACATCACTCAGAAGCTTGCGTAATTTATCTTCCGAGTTGGCCAAGAAGTCTTTGAGGATCACAGGCTGGTCCCGTGACGACCGTCGAAGATCAGACTCCTTCTTCGTAAGTTCCATGCCCTTCTCTAGCTCGTGAATATCCGTGGTAATGTTCTCCATGGATACTGCAAAGTATTTACAACATGTGATTGAAGAACAACCTTCGAAGAGGAAAAAACTCTTCATGTGTATATAGATCCACTTACGTTAATAACTGTTTATTAAATAAGTTTGACATTGAAAGGGAGGAAATCAGCTGAAGTTCGTGACAATCCAGTGCAACATGAAGTCATGGCACATTGACTAATTTCATTTACATTTTTTACCTGAGTGGAGAAGAGCTTGTGTGAGGTACATACTAGATCAGGGACTTTGTTGCGCATGCGAGGTATGTTTTTTTTTTAATTGTATCTAGGCAATCTAAGATAAAAATACACAAAACCTCGAACTAATTGCAACATATAAAATGCTACTGTTTTGAAATCTACAACCAAATATTTTATGTAGGTCAAGTCAGTTAATCAGCATTTTAAAGCTCAAATATCAACATATCTCAATACCAGGACTACAAGGGCCTATCTTACATATAAAACTATAAAGTCACGATTGCCCTACAGCGCTCACCTGAGTACAAGCGTACAACAAGTGTCAAATATTTGATCTGGTGACCTAGTCTTTCACAATTCATGTGACCAAGTTTCAACCTTGGTCTGCATATGTTCAAAACAAACATTCAGACTCAATTTAATTGTTATACAAATGAGGCATTAGGTGAGTTAATTAGGTTTTCCTAAAATTAAACCGGATGCTCTAGTTTCCCATTTGACCCAAACACAAACATGGCCAAAATATTGTCAATAATAACATTCTGACCAAGTTTCATTAAGATTGAATAATAACTATGGCCTCTAGTGTGGTAATGAGCCACATGTTGATGGCACAGGGCATAAGACATACACTGATCACAATAGCTCACAAAAAAGCAGCCTTTTGTAATGCTAAGGTGGCAGTGTACAGATTAATAAGATTCTGGACAAAACATAGATTCTACACATGCGTACACAAACCCAGAGATGTGTGACAATATATTTACCTAGTGCTGCCTTCTCAATGAAGCGAAGTTCTGTTTCAAATGTGAGAACTTCAACAAACTTGTTCTGGACAGTGTCCACGAGGAAATGCATCAACGTCAGCTTCTTATCTGCCGTTTTGGTGTCCATGAGCTGAATATAAAAGTATTTTCATTGAAATGGATATATATATGATTAAGCAAATATAAAATTTAAAACTGTTGATTTATAATGCATACAGCTTCATAAAATTGTCCTAATCTTCAGAATTTTGAAATTCATCGCATAGTTTCAGACAAGAAGTTTCACTGTTTGAAAGATTATAAGCTTTCTGTTGGAAAGAAAACATCAGTTTTCTACATTCACTGAAATGAATGAATTAAAGAATTTGTTACAGGGACTTGATCAAACTTTTACAAAATGAAAATTAAGATTTAAAAAAGAATATATGTATTATATACAAACAAGCAAAAAACTCATGGCTGAGAAAAATGTTAAAATATATATTTGTTTATTGAAAATCATAAATCAAAATCATAAAAATAATGACGAGTTGTTTGTGACGCTTTTTATCGATAATTTAGCTAAAATGTGTATAGCCCAAATAGTCTTTAAACTACCATTAAAATTCAAAAGCCTGCCCGGTGTAGTACATGTAGTAGTTCCTAATGTGTTGCTTGTAGAGCTACCAAGTTCTAGCCCAGGCACGTGAATCTTTGTATTTGATTTTTTTTTGTCTTCTTTTATTCCAAATTCCAAATATAACAGTTTTGTTAGTAAATTCATTTAATGACCATTTTGACAAATACACAAATCTGTGCACAAGTCCCTTTTAAGCACCAAAGAAAGAACATTACTGCCATGTTTTATTAAAATCTGACAACATGTGATTTCAGATAATGTTTATTTAAAGAATATAGTTTCTGTTTTCAATGTATGAAAAACAAATATAATGCAATCAGACATAACTTGAAAACAATTTACCAACTTGTGAACTATCAGCTACATTTTATGATAGTTTAGTGCTGCGTAGCCTAATGACATTATGAACACTGACATAAAACACTTTACTGGCATACGACCTACTGGCTACATTATATCATAATTTAGTGCTGCGTAGCCTAGTGACATTATGACCACTGGCTCAGACATTTTACCGGCACGTGACCTACCATGTCCAGACTCTGCAGTTTGAATCCATACACAGCCCCACGTTTGGCACTGTTCATGTAGTTACCGAAGGCAAGAATAATCTGCAAACACACAACATTTCAAAAGTGTACTCACTGTGTAAATTAATAGGTTGACTTTTTAACACAATGGTAGAAAATTGAAACATTTAGAGTGACAAAGTATGTTAACAGAATTGTCGAAAATACTTTAGTCTATAAAAATAAAATATAGAAATATACTTTCAGAGCCCTTATGAAAATTGGATGATAAACAATTTCTAACAACCTATTACTTCACTCATAAACTAACATTACATAGTTACAGCTTGAACAATAGTACCAAATTAAGTCAAGTCACAAATATTTTTCAAAGTTGCTAATCTACAGAACAAGTCAGCGAACACTATTGTATATGAAAGACCTAAGACTTTTGTTCTTGACAACAATTTACATGAAATTTTGAACACAAAATGAAAATGCCCTGCAGACAATTAAATATGAAAAACAAACTGTTACTGTACGTATATTATACAGAGTTAATACTATAATGCACCAAGTCATTCATATTTAAAACATACTCAGCTGCTATAGACAAAGACAATGTAATAATGATGTAAATCTTACCTCTAGGAGTTTTCTAACTTTCTGGGAACTCCGCAACGACATGGACGCAGCTATACAGGCATTGATTTGCTGGAAAACATTGCAAAAGATTCATTACAATTCTGCATATATTAAACATGAAAAACAGTTTAAACTCCAAATATGGTCATTGTATATGGTTGAGAAATAGAGGCTACACAGAGAAATCAGTTTACTTGACAAATGGTACAAATAGGCAATTAACACTATACAGTTATATTTGTTATTTCTCTCAAGGTATACTGTGAAACAAGGATGAGAAACAGAACAAACTTCCTAATCTAGTAACACCAACTGGTCATATAACATTGTTGTCCCAGACTATGACATTAATGAAGTTCCATCGTTTTCCCAGACCCTGACATTAATGAAGCTTGTTACATTGTCTAAAATAGTTAAAATTGCCAACATATGTCAACCATCAATGTACCAAAATGAACCAGTCAGCACTCGGTCATAATGAAGTAAGAAGGTAACATACTAAATGGCAACTTTTGCTTATCATCATGGAGCCATAAACAAATACAAGAAACAGGACTAACAAGACTATTGCCAAGCAATTATGTCCCCTACGGGCTCCACCATTGTCAGATTTTTTTATTTTTTATTTTGCCATAGCAACCAGATTTTTTGACGTAAGAACAAAATGAAATGACGTGCATAATGTCCATATTGCCATCTATCCATGTGTCAAGTTTCATGAAAAAATATGAAGAACTTTTAAAGTTATTGTAGGATCCAGAAAAGTGTGACAGACTGACTGACGGAGCGCAAACCATAAGTCCCCTCCAGTGAAACCGGTAGGGGACAATAAAATGCATTATTTAGCTTAAGTTACTCCCAAATGCCATTTAGAAATCTCAAAGTATTCCTACAAATGTTAATAATTTAAGATGCAAAATTACTCTGTTATCCTAGCCATTAGTTCCACATTGATATCATTTGTTTAATGGTTAACCCATGTTACCATACACACAAAAATGCATCAGTGAAGTTGTTGTAACATTTTATGACTGAACTTCTATCCTTGGAAAAAAAGGGCAGCAATTTAATCATCGACGGATAATTCTTACAAAAACAAATTGATGTAAATACTTCTCTGGTACAAGATGTTTAAGTATATTGTGCTTACTGGCTGTAAGTGGTGAACGTCGTCGTGGAAGTTGGAGATAAAACTCATCACCTGTAGCCTCTGTTGAAGACGATCTACCTTGGTCAGCTGCAAACAAGGGCAATGTGGTGTTATACAAGATTACTTTATGTAGTACAGGGTATATGATCTACTGTGAAAACTGGTAAAATGGACACTGGGATGTTATACGACTGTACTTTATATGCTACTTTATAGGTATATAAACATACGTTTCGACCACAGTTGCCCACACTTGTTTTTTTTACAACAGCTGCTTGTAAAGAGGGCACAAAAGTTTTCTCAGAGAATCTATGGGCCCAGCTCACATTTAAGGGGCCTAAGACTTATGGGCTCCTGAAGTAAATATACTACCTCAAGTCAAAAACCAACCTTAAAGTTATGTTTTAACCACTGATTCACAGTTAAGTGTTGACTACACAAACAATGTCTGATTTTTGGTTTCAAGATGTACTTGATTTATATATATATGACATAATTTGAGGTTCAAAAATACAGTTCAAATAAAATATTTATCAATTTTAATGTTTTTCAAAAACATTTTAATACATCTTTCTGAGCTTCATTCAGCATTCATTGCAATATGATATCAAGAAGTAATCAACAGCAGACCATGTAACATGTTTAGCAATTGTGACAAACACTTAAAGTAAAGGTAAAACATCTTAGTGTGAATTGGAAATTTTGAAAAAACATGAATCATATTGTAGGAAATATCTACGATCACAAAAGGTACAGGGAACAGTGAGGTAAGCGGAACAGTCTGGTGACATTTAAGTTTAGTAGAAGCATATTTATTTTAGTTTGATTACATCCAAAGCTTAAGGCTTATTGAAATGACCTAGAGTCCATTTCCTGGGTAGAACCAGTACTTGGTGTAATTTGGGGCGATCTTAAGAATGATCCCACAGTGGGGATCGAACCCCTGACCACCCGGTCGCTATGGGACTCTATATCCACTTCGCCACGACGACCTGTAATGGTGACATTTTAATGTGCTTAATCCAAGGAATGGTTTACAATGTCAACATGTGCCCTACCTGTAACATAAACTTGTCTTCATCTGACAGCAGCTCCAGCGGTTTCTTGTCTCTCTCATAGGTACGTAACAGCTTTACCTATAAAAGTATATAAGTCGCGCTCTGACAAAACGAGGTTAAATGCACGTGTGTAAAGTGTATTTTTCGTTTAAAGGAAGTCTCTTCTTTTCGAAAATCTAGTTAAGGCAGAAAGTGTCGTCCCTGATAAGCCTGTGTGGACACAAGCTAATCTGGGAAGACACTTAACGCACATGCACTTAACCCCCTTTTCACAGAGCGAGATGTATTCAGTACTATTGGAAACTTCACCAATCACAGAATATCATAGGTACCCATCAAAAACATTTGCATTTAACTTGAACATTAGTCGAAAACAACAAATAATGGAGATTTCCAGCATTATACTTATACATGTCAGGCCTTTTGGCATTAGTTTAAACCTCTTTATTTTAGCAATGATTACATCGAAAGCCTAAGGCTTATTTGAAACGCTCTCGAGTCCATTTCCGGGGACTTGAACCAGTACTTGGTGTCAATGGGGGCGATCTAAAGAATCCTCCCACAGTAGGGATCGAACCCAGGACATCCTGGTCGCTAGACGGACACCATATCCACTATGCAATGGCGACCTTTTGGAGTTGGGTATGTATTTAACATGCGAGTGCTTAATAAATAATGTGCAATGGCAAACAGATGTCTGCACACTGCAAGGTTTGCCTGGTAAACCAGTACAGCATAAAAATGTACCTCTTGTTCGTTAGGCAGGACTGTCTGAAGTATGTCCACAATCTCTATAGACAGCACCTTCAGGTCAACACTGAAATAGTAAGAGTGTGTCCATAGGAACCTCGCGTTGTGAAAAGGGGGTTTTATGCATGTGGGTAAAGTGTCATCCCAGATTAGCTTGTGCAGTCCGCACAGGCTAATCAGGGACGACACTTTCCGCAGGCTCATATATATTGTTAACCCTCTCCGGCTCAGAAGGTAAGTGAAAATGGCTAAATGCAACCAGCATTAAACCAGAACAGCCTGCGAGTAACTGGCAGTCTGTTCAGGTTTTATGCTGTTTGCTGCTCATTAGTACCTTATGAAATGAAAGGCAAAATAGAATGAAAGTTTCAACTATAGCATGGTGTCATACAAGGGACACTTATCCATACTCCAAACTTACTGTATATATCCTGTTATCAATATATGATATAAAGAGGGAGAATGAAATTATATTAAATGATTTTTTTTCTTAATTAACTGGATAACTGTAAGAATCAACAAGGGCTTATATCATACACAAGTAACTGCTCAAAAAAAGTTTCATTTGTTGAAATTCCTTTCTGTCTTTCACATAGAACCAATAAAACTCCTAATTAAATCCTGAGAATGAAGATGTCAAATCTCCCATGGTGAATAAAGACGTTAAGTATGTGTGGGTTCCCAAATCTCCCATGGTGAATAAAGACGTTAAGTATGTGTGGGTTCCCAAAATCATACATATTCTGCTTAAATATATCAGCAAGTTAAGAAAAATGATGCAAGGCCAACATAAATAATATCTGCTTTGTATTTGTTTCTAGTAAAATTAAACCAATCTTTTTTTAAAGTATCCACAGTCAGCAACCCTGGGAAGTCAATGGCAACCGAACAAGTTTATAAGGCTGACTTAACTTAGTTTAGAATATTTGCCTTTAAACAAGGATGTCAATTGCTCAACATCCACTGAGGCTTGGGGTGTGTGTGTNGGGGGGGGGGGGTTAGATGGGTTCAACAAATATTAACATTTTGAGATCAGCACTTGGACAAATAAGGTGTGTTTGAAAATGTGTACAAAATGCCTTCTACTAGTCAATTACTTCAGCTCCACTGACTAGGTAAAGCTGTACAGGAAACCAAGCAGTATAGTATTATTGACATGTTTTCAAAGTTTTGGAAAACGTTTGAGGGAATAAGGGACAAATTTGTCACAAAACCAGGTTGTCAATTTGAAAAAAAAAAATATAAATGGGAGACAACTCAAAATAAGCATTGTTACTGATTGTCTCTAGTTACCCCCCTTGTGTAAAATTCAATAAAATACAATCTATTTTCTCAAAGTGTGACCTTGACCTTGGAAATATTGACGTTATTCTTTCGCGCGACACACCGTCCAACGATGGTGAACAAATGTGCCAAATGAGTTAAAAATCTCACAATAAACAACATAGTTATGGCCCGGGCAAGCTCATTTATGGCAATTTTTGACCTTTGAACTCAAAGTGTGACCTTGACCTTGGAGATATCGACTAAATTTTTTGGCGAGACACACCGTCCAATGATGGTGAACAAATGTGCCAAATGATTTTAAAATCTCACAATGAACGACATAGTTATGGCCCGGGCAAGCATTGTTCCGCCTGCCCGTCCGCCTGCCAACATTCATCAATCTAATAACCAGTTTTTTCCTTCGGAAAACCTGGTTAATTTTCCTTCGGAAAACCTGGTTAAAATGCGAGTAATCTTAACATTATCTCATCTGTGCATGGCTCATAGAGAATAACAGGTTACTGCCTGATCTTTTTGTAATATATCAGGCAAGGCTTAGAATAATATTACGGCGAGGCTTGCCGAGCCGTTATTTTATTCGTGCCGAGCCCGATATATTACAAAAAGATCAGGCAGTAACCTGTTTTTCTGTTTATCATACCTCTCTCTAAGTCCCCGTTTTAAAAGAAATAATTAAAACAAAATCGCTACGACGCTGCATTTTTAGCGGGAATGAATATGATCGTTGACGTTTGACTTGTTACTAATGACGTCATGAGCACTTGCGCTTAATATTTGTAAAATATGTTTTTCGCTGTTTTGTTTGCTTTTTGTGTCTAAAATATAATACATCCTGGTATCAAAGTGTTTGTTTTGTTGAATCTGATTTTATTTTACTAAACATGATGACTTTATAGTTCATTCCGAGTAAAATGACTTACATCCAAACATCGACTGATTTAACAACTTCCTGTCGAACATGACGTCATCAGCATTTACACATTCATTTTAAATATTTGGAAAATACGTTTTTTGCTGTTTGTGTTGCTTTCTGTGGATAAAATGTAATACATCTTGGTATCAAATTGTTTGTTTTGATGAATCTGATTATTTTTTACAATAAAATATAACTTCTTTGTTAAGTCTTAGTAATATGACACATCGACTGATATAAGAACTTCCTGTTGAACATGATATAAAAAAATATATCATGCAACGTTATATCAGTCAGATATCAATGCAGTGGTATGATAAAACTCTATACCGGTATACTTAGATGAAATGTTAAAATTGACCAAAGTCCTGTTCACTAGAAGGCAAATGCACACAAGATGGAGTTTTGAGGACAATATTAAAGGCACTTACTTTACAATGGCACGAATGATTTCATCATTGCTGAGTTCTATCTTTCTTCTCGTTATGGCTGAAAAAAACACAACATATATGACAATACCGCAACAACAAATATGCATGGTTTAACATCAGAAGGTAACAAGTAACAGCAATTAAATCAAAATCACATACTCTATCAACGATGTTTATTACAACAAAGCAAGTTTCCAAACAATTCCTGGGGTTTCAGGTTCTTTTATTTCAATTTTCAATTTAAGATTGTAATTGTAAGCAAGTTAATAATATTTTACTGAACATTTAATGATGTTCTGATAATGGATTATAGTTCATCTGTGAACATTTGCAATACATTTCACTTGCTAAAAAAATGCTTTGAAATTTCCGATAACTACAACTTCATCAGAATTTTACCTAACAATTTTTTGTTTGTTCCATAAAAGTTTTTTCGAGGATAGTGAAAAAAAAACATAAACTTTTCTTCACACAGAATGGATTTGACCCTTGTCACACACAACATGATTGTTTCAAACTTATTGAAAAGCATTTTGAATTATTTGTTGATAAATAAGCATAAATACTCGAGATGGCGCCAAATAAATGGGTTCGAAATAGCGAATATTTTTAACAGACATGTTAAACTTAACATAAAATTTCTAATTAAACTAAAGAAAGAAATAAAACTTTGATGAATTCAGATTAAAGATATTCCAAATACCTGTAATCTTCTGTATTCTTTTTATACTAATATTGATCAATTTGCAAAAAATTCTCCACAAGTCAGGTGATAACCAATACTACAGACTCTGATGGGCTCAAGGAAGGTGATGGTCTCTCATCAGACATAATTATAGGACTAAAGACACATACTTCCTTAAGTTAATAACATTATCTTTTTCATACTCCCTCTGTTCAAGACGAGACCATTTCTCCACATTCATGTCTTTTTTTTAATATTCTATAGTTGTAACCAAATAAAGACTACATGTACATCCACCGAGAAAATTTCCTTAAATTAATTAGAGTTTTCACCCAAAATGAAATCTACGTCTAGAAATTTCATTCACTTATCACTTACATCAAATGAAAGGTTGACCCAAAATTTGATTTTAAGACAATTGTTTGCCTTCTTTGAAAGCTCGAGCCCCTTCCCCCAAGCAGAACTAAAACACCTGATGTTCCGTACTTACCAACGTTGCGGACTCTGTTGGGCTCCAGAAGGGTGATGGTCTCGGGCTTCTTCCTCTTCAGGGTCTTGGGTGTGGTTTCCGAGTCCTTGAGCCCTCCAAGCACACCCAGCTTGAATGTCTCCTCAAACTCATTGAAGTCAATCACCTGGAATACGTATGGAACATGTGAACATTGAATGTCTCCTCAAACTCATTAAAGTCAATCACCTGGGATACCTATGGAAAAAGTGACCATTGAATGTCTCCTCAAACTCATTGAAGTCAATCTCCTGGGATACGTATGGAACATGTGAACATTGAATGTCTCCTCAAAATCATTGAAGTCAATCTCCTGGGATACGTATGGAACATGTGAACATTGAATGTCTCCTCAAACTCATTGAAGTCAATCTCCTGGGATACGTATGGAACATGTGAACATTGAATGTCTCCTCAAACTCATTGAAGTCAATCTCCTGGGATACCTATGGAACATGTGAACATTGAATGTCTCCTCAAACTCATT
>VMBQ01001000.1:181413-212618 GCA_007657795.1 Dreissena rostriformis | reverse complement strand
TTAAAAAAATGGAAATGTCATATAAGCATTATTCAGTATGAAGTATATCACTTGTATATGTAAAATAATAGGGAATATTGATACCCACTTTGCGTAAAAAATCCCTGTTATAAATCGTATTTTTGTATCTGAAACACGTGAAAGCAATTTTGTTACTAAAAACGTACGAATAAATGCCATAGTACAAGAGTTATTTATTACTGATATCCCAATAAACGCGTCAACTAGGGGGCAGTCGATACCTGCGCGAGCGTTTGATACTGGTAGCTTTATTAAGTAGCCTGACCGAAATACCCTTCACAGAACGCTTATTTATATCAGACAATGACCAAACTGACTGTGTTGTTTTGCACTTTCAATGATAGTGTTTGATAAATGTCCCATCAGCAATGTTTAATATTATTAATATAACTTTTATACGTAAGAAAGTGTGGAATTTAGGTACCAACTCGGCCTCAGAAAGCGTGTAAAACTTAACCGAAATACCAGTTATAAAGCGCTATTTCGTGTCAAATACATAGAGAAATAATGTTTCGTTAATATTTTCGAAAAAAACATTGGTATATACCAATGTAGAAGTGTTAATTTATTGCTTATACCACCCTAACACGTAGTAACAGGTTAGATTTCGGTAAGCGCGCAAGCGTTTGACAGCGTGTCTAACGTACCGAAGTACCCGTTATAAATATCTAATGTTTTTTATAAACTAATATTTCTTGCATTTGCATAATAAATAAATGTCACAAACCCCTTTTACCAGTGTTATAGGGGGTGAAAAAGTCCATAAAAATCATCCGAAATATCGCGTGATCTATATGCAATCTATAGGCAAAGAAGCCACTTTGGTGTTAGCGTGTCTAGGTTTTCAGACAGCTTAGCCGCGTGACTATGTGGGCGGAGCGATCATCGTCCAGGCGAGATGTCAATTATTGTCCGGGCCTACTGGGATTTAAGAAGAATACTATCGTTTTCTTGTTTCAACACCTTGTGTGTTTGTAAATCAATATCGTGCATATACATTTGCATTTTCCAAATTCACATACATGTCATCAATGTAATACTTATTCCTAGAAAGGGTTAAAAGTCTAATGACATCATCCGTTCGTCTGTATTATAGTTACGTTGGGTCTAAACACTAGTACGTACTGGTAATGATACGTATTTATTTTCAGCGACAAATATTGTTCCAATGCATATATTTCTTTATGTCACGCACATTTGATCAAATAAAAAATAAAAGTGTTACGGAAGGAAACAATGTATCTGAACACATATATATTTCCGTTTTCAGAAAGTAAGTGTCTAATTTAATTCTGCTGTGAATGAACGTGCAATTTAAAGAAATGTAATTGAATTCTATGTAAATGTTATGTGAAAAACAAGATGATTTATTTAATAAAAGAACGTTTTATTGCAAGGCTGATGTATTACATTTTTAAACAAGATTCGGCGTCTCGGTAACTTAATATAGTTAAAAGTGTGCACCAAAACGTCAGATAGTCTTTTCGCTATACAANCCTAACCCAGGGTTATCTACGCTATATTAGGCCTCGCTCGTTGTCGTTGTCCGCTTCCCGATGCAATATGTTATTAGGTGTCTTTACCGACTGCTTCTAGGATCGTACCTTTCTTGTGAAAATAATACTGTAGAAGAGTCGTTTAAACGACACACATAACAATCCCGAACATTTAATTATCGTTAATAATGTGTACATGTGTATTAAAGTTTTTTAAGCATAGTTTTGTTTCAAGAAACTAAAGCATATACAACAAGCAAATACTGGTTTATATACTGGGTAAACTTCTGGTCATATCGTGATCATGAAAACGCGAAACGAAACTGAGCTCTGCTCTTCACGGTAATGTTTGTTTATAAACACTACTTAGAAGAATTATACATATACAACATATGCTTTCATGCACATTTAAAAGTGCAAATGTAATCCAGTGAAGTTCATAATATCAACTAAAAAAAAGTTTTCTTCCATGACAATATAAAGTCATTCAAAATGCAAAAAAAACTCTTATTAATATAACAATAACGATTACATACACATATGAAAATCGTTATTATACACATGTTAACCTTTTCCTATGATTGTTCGTTGCAATTTTCAACAGTAGTTTAGTCATAATATGAAGTTCCGTTAACAGAGTCACACACTTTTCCAAGGCAAGCCTAGAAAATATAATCAGTTTCCTAGTGCCAAGTGCACATAATTGTGCCAGTTGATTGAAAACTGTCATAATTAAGTCAGACGTTGGTGGTAATTTTATTTCTTAATTTCACCAATGAACACAATAGCAATGTTCTCGATATCTACTGAAATCAACACAAAAAAGAAACGAGAGGGAAAGCACACATTTGAGGAGTTATTTTATTTTCTTAAATATACCAATGAAGTAGCAGTGTCGTTAAATTGAATGAACAGTAACATCGACAATACATATTGAAACACAACTTTCAAAAAAGACTATATGCATAAGTCAGAGTGGTGAAATTTTTAGAAAAGCTCCATTTTGCCGACTGAACACATACTATCGTTAAAAACTAATGAGAATACAAACCGCAGTCAGTCTGGTCCAGTTTTCAATTTAACCCCTTCTGCAACTTGTTTTTGATAACATACATTAAGCTTAGAGTAATTATACTGAATCGCGATGGCATTGGGACAAACACATATTGGCTTACATGGCTCCTCTCAAGATAAGACCGTGTCATTCATAAATTAGGTATACCAATTTTGGAAAGAAACATCTTTGCAAAATCATGAAAATTAATACGCATTTGGGCTAAGCCTATTTGTTTTAGTATGATAAATGTTCAACATTGGCACAGTTGACCAATGTCTCATCGTTATAAACCAAAGCGGTTACTCATTATTTACCAATATCTCTCGATACTTGAATAAACATTAGCTTTGTTCGTCTCTCATTATTTTGTGTGCCTGGGACAATTCGCATATTCGCGAAAACAACGACACTAAATAGACAATCAATTACAAAATGTCGTTAATTAACGAATACCGATTGAAATATATAATGGAAACACCCGTGTCATCAGCAGGGTGCAACTATTTAAATAGTATCAGCACGGGATCCTAAATTTGGCCGAGTCGTGCGAAAATGGACCTCATGACCATACCAAAATGCCTAGCTCCTAATATGTCTGATAGATCAAGAAACCTTGCATTACTTTATAGCGGATTGGGTAGCTCCTGACCACAACGCACATATGTCATATTACCCATTCTGAGCACACCACGGCTAGTATATGTCAAGTGACCGATTGCCAAACAATCTGAGAAAACACAACAGCCAGTGTGTAAACTCAAAAACAAGCACAGACCGGAACTTGGAACTGTCAATGTATGTCCACTCGGCACCTAAATGTGATAAACGAATATTATTTATATCATGTATCGTTTAAAACGTATTTCGAAGGACAAATATATTTGATTACTATAGAATTACTAAAATATCATACAGACGTGCTTAATAGACATGAATGCAAAAAAAATGCATACAATTATTTTAAAACCAAAATAAAACATTTTGATAGAAATAGAAAAACATGTCGAAAAACTTCTTAGATAGGGATCGAACTCACGTATTACGACTCTAGGCAGAGCTTTAAAAGACCGCAATACTGTGTACTGTAACATGTTGTAGGTAGATTATGTTTATAGGAAACACAACAATTGACGTTTAATATTATTGATATAAAATGTACATTTTATAAAAAGTCTGCAAGAAAATTATTTTCCAGAAAGAAGGCCATTTAATTCCTGCACATAAATCACATACAACAACCATTGTCAACAAAGCCTGATTGAGTAAACATATTTTTTTGCTAAAATGCGATGAAATTGACACAATAATTTATTGAAATAGTTTTTTTCCAGAAAGAAAATCGCGTAAATACCTTAGGGACGTCGTTTTTTGTTCACAGTGAAATTTAAAAGAAGGTCGGCGATAAGTTTTTTTTAACAATTATAACCTCAGGCTTACACATACAATTTATAAGTATTAACACCCTGCTGCACACGCTGTAATTATAAACATTGTTTAAGGAAACCTAATTCGAAGTTTTATTGTATTGAAGACACTGTATTAGGCTTTATCAGCTCGGTCACCGTCATTTTTTTACGACAGAGATTGTACTTACTAGTACCCAGTAAGCTGTGAAAACTTTAACCGTTACAATGGTCAACATACGAAACATGAAGAAATTTATTTCATCAGTAGATGTCGTTTTGGCTATAAACAAAACTTCTTGTAGAAACATTTAATTCGTGAAAAGAGTATAATGTCTTGTTAAATTGGTTAACAATTGCGTTGTGTTTAAACATGTCTACAATTGTTGCGTAAACAAATGCATGAAATGTGTGCAAAATGATATTTCCCGAATAAGTTGTCAAAATAACATCTTATTTTGTCTTACGCAAATCGCTTCAAATTGTACAGGTTATGCCTAATTTAACGGGATTGTTAACGCATGTTTTAATTTGATAGATTGGTTGTTGACCGAAACAAAGTATCGACAACACGAGTTATTTGTAAGTTTATTTCAATTAATCTCATATGTATTTATCTGTGATCAAACAAACACTCAACAAAAGGTCAAATCGGGTTTACAGTTCGTAATGCCGTAAAACGTTCGAGAGTGTTTCATCGTACTACTTTTTACTGCTCTGGTTATCGCCATGTACAAAGACATTTATCTTAAACGCGCTTTTTGAACTAGTGATGCGGATAGCGGAAAACATGTTTACGACATTGATTCAAGTGTGCTGTCACGTATGAAACTTGTTATATCACAATAAATCAGTATCATCGTACCATTTCTCCAGGCAATTTCATTCTCTGAAAAGGTCCCGCCTATCATTTTCTTGAAGGCTACAACAATTACAAATGTCAAAAACATAAATAGGAAAAAGAATAGAACACATGCGTTGAGTTTGTATGGAACATACGTTGAACCATATTGTAAACAATAGTTTATTTGGAAAATATATTTGTTATATTGCCATAATCTTCCAAACACTAATTTGGGCTTAACATAAAGAGATTAAGTTATAATCCTAGCACAAATACATCTGCATGTTCCTACAGACATATACTTACATTCCGTGCAACGCTGTTTACATTTTGTGGCACAGTTCAATTAAGAAATAAAATATCTACACAGGTTTTGACTACTTTGAACATTTACATACTCTGCATGGACATAACTCTTTATGTTTATACAATGGCATATCACGTAGGACTATTTTGTAGCAATGCAATACACATACACGTGCAGTTAATATAAATTCGCAGCTAGTGAACCGGCATTTTGATTTGCAAATCATTCACTGCTTAGTGCGTGTAGTAATTTTCTGCATAGGTTGTGACGTTAACATGTCATTAAATGATATCTTTCAATTTCATCGATTGAATAAATTATGATTCCTTGGTCGCTTTGACGAACTCTAATTGGTTATAACTGCATCGTTAATTGAGCATCTATGAGGTTATACGTCCGGTCACATCGTGATCATGTTAATGAGAAACGCAACTGATCACTGCTCTTCAAGATAACATTTAGTCACATGCTATATGCGTGCCTTTGTTTTTTAACACTACTTAGAAGAATTCTAAAAATACAACATATGCTTTCATGCACTTTTCAAAGTGCAAATGTATTCCAGTAAAGTTCATAATATGAACTAAAAAGAGTTCATATTTCATGACAATATAATGTCAAAATGCAAAAATAATAGTCTAAATAATATAACAATAAAGGTGACATATACATATTTTAACCTTTATTATACTTATGGCTACCTTTTCATTGGATTGTTTTTGGCCGTTTTCAACAGTAGTTTAGTCATATTACGAAGGTCAGTTAACCACTTTTCCAATTCAGGCCCAATTAATATAATAATTTTCCTAGTGCCAACTGCACACACTTGTGCCAGTTAATTGACAAATGTCCTTATTAAATCAGACGTTGGGCGTAATTTAATTTCTTAATTTTACCAATCACCACAAAGGGAATATTCGCGATATCTACTGAGCTCAACATAAAAAGCACAAATTTGAGAAATATTTTCATTTTCTAAAAAATACCCATCAATCAGCAGTGTCGGTTAATTGAATACACAGTAACATCGACAATATATATTGCATCCCAACATTTGTAAAAATAATATATGCATAAGTCCGCATGACGACAATTTTAGTATAGCTCCATTATGCCGACTGTACACATACTATCGTAAAGTCAGTCTGGTCCAATTTTAAATTCAACGCCTTCTACATCTTGTCTAGATAACACGGATGGCATAAATTAAGCTTAAATAATTATACTGAATCGCGATGACATTTGGACAAACACATATAGGCCTACGTGGCTCCTATAAAGATAAGACCATGGCATTCATAAATTAGGTATAACGCTTGACTTATTTCAGAAATTTGTTGGAGAGAAACATCTTCGCAAAACCATGAAAATAATAACGCCTTAGGAATATGCCTATTTATTGTAGAATGACAAATGTTCAACAATGGCACAGTTGACCATTGTCGCATCGTAATAAATCAAAGACTCATTAATTACCAATATATCTCGATACTTGAACTAACATTGTCTTTGTTCGTCTCTCATTATTGTGTTTGCATGAGAATATTCGCATTTTCGCGAAAACAACGACACGAAATAGACAATCCTTTATAAAGTTTTATACTTAAAAATTGTCGGTAAGTAAAGAATACCGAATAAAATTTGAATGTGGAACACTTGTTTCATCAGCAGGGTGCAACTATTTAAATATTTTCAACACGGGTCCTAAATTTGGACGCGTCGTGTGAAAATGGGCCTATGACAATAACAGCATGTCTAGCTTCTTATATGCTTCATAGACCAGGAAACGCTGCGTGACTTTATAGCGGACAGGGTAGCTCCTGACCAGACTGCGCATATGGCGTATTACCCATTTTCGAAAGCCGCAGCTCATATATTGCAAGTGACCGATTGCAAAACAATCTGACACAACCAAAAAGCCATTGTGTAAACACAAAAACACACACAAACAGGAACTTGGAACTGTCAATATTTGTCCACTCGGCACTTTAATGTGATGCTAGAATATTATATATATCATGTATCGTTTAAAACATATCTGCGTCAAAGTAGTGATCCAGGCCTTTCTCCAGGAATGTGCTCTGGTACATGGGAATAGACCTGCACGTGTTGAATTCGTGGTTGTTGCGAGGTGTTTTTTTTTACACATTTGATAAACTTTAAATAGATGCAATGTAATTCAAAAACTAACAAAATCTCACAATGTCATGCGGCGACGAGCTTTCACGTTTAAAATACTTTACTTTTTATCATTGTATAAATCTGTTAAATCTATCAAATTATAAAATTGCGTTCGTGATCAACTCATTATAAAAACAAATACTCTTACTATTAAAGTAGCAATAGCATAATCGAAAATGGGAGTACAGAATCTGAACTGCTTTGCACCTTTTTTATTGAGTTGGCCGACATCCCTGTTATGAACGGTTTTATCAAGCCCTTTATGTTATTCTAAAGATTCACGAAGGTAGTTCATAAGATATTTATTTTTTGCTACTAATGGTGGTTGAATTATTGATTGATTTGATGGTTGATTGGTTGGTTTGTTGGTTGGATTGTTGATTGATTGATTGATTTGATTGATTGGTTGAATGAATGAATGATTGATTGATTAATCAATAGATTGATCGATCGATCGATTGATTAATTGATTAAACGAAATGCTAGGTTGACTGTACATTAAACCCAACTTACATTACTCGCTGACAGTCATTTGTGAATTCGAACGATGAAAGAGATTAATTTCGAAATCTCTCATCGTCTTTAAGCATTTTCGACATATGTTTATACAAGCGCAGGGACACGAAAACACGCTGCAAGGGCACGAGATTTAAGTGCGAGATCGCGATATCCATTTCGTAATATTGCAACCTTGTGTCGTGATTTTGCTCCTTCTTATCGTTTTCTCGCCATTGTAATTCAGAAGTCGAAAAGTGAAACGATGAGTTGAAATAACAGAAAACCGCACTCTGTCGTATGTTTGAGCCATGGAATAAAATCCTTCGTTAAAATCAACAACGGTCTTTCTGAAAAAATAGCATAGTGACATCATATTGTTATACAGAATGGTCCCATGATGCAAGTTTTAAATAGATAGATAACCCCGTTTTACCACCAATCAATTGAAATAAAAGACATAAATCATAAACGAAAATATATAACATATATTTTCGAACGATCATATAAAATCATTTGAAAACATATTATGTTGTTTGTATGTCTATTGTATCTTGAATACACATCAACCTATTACAAAAGAATAAATATACAATATAAACGTATAATTGTACGAAATGTAAATGGATTTTTTACAACATATATAGGGTTTTAGCATAGTACTATGACTATTTTTACCATATATATATATATACACATATAATCTATTAATATGGATATATTCGAAGTCAATACAAACGCTTAACATAAAAATGAAGAAAGTAGGGAACATCGCCTTGGAACGATCATAGCAAAACATTTGGGATTTGGATTACATGCCATTTTTGCACAAGGTTGAAACAGGTTATTAAATATAGTAATATGTTGTTTGCCGTCCGTCCATTTTAAAAGGACAATCTATAACAAGCACTTTGAAAACTAAAATCATTAGTTTGCAGAAAGAGTTCTTAAATGTGCCGGTTTTTCGCTGATGTCTATATTCACAATGGTGGCTTATTGTTTATGTTGAATTTGTATTTCGCTTTGATGCAAAACGATAAAGAAAAACTCTTCATAAAATGTGCACATCATTTAAAATTATTTAACACTTTGGATTGTTGTGTGTGTCTTTTAAACACGACTCTTCTAAAGTATCATGTTCACTCTTAAATGACAATGATATATCACTTAGTAGCAAAAAATACACTTAATAACGTATGAAATATCCTTTTTCATTAGCTTGTTATCGTTTTTGTTTCTTCAAGTGACAATTCTTTGCTCGCTAACTTTGTTCCAAAGCTAACATAGACATACCTAAAATGGAATTCGCTTTTGATTAATGAAAAGACTATCTGACTTTTGATGCACCCTGTTTACTATATTAAATTACTGAGACGTCGAATCTTGTTTATAAAAATGTGATACATCAGCCTTGCAATAAAACCTTCTTTAATTAAATACATTATGTTGTAATCACATAAAATATACATACAATTCATTTACTTGTACGTACATCAACACCTAAATCAAATTAGACAATTGCCTTCTAAAAACGAAAATATATATGTTTGCAGATATTTGCTTNGTTTATGTTATGTTTTAGCTTGCTTAATACATGTTCCTATATGTACTGGGGTGTCTTGTTATGTTAAATGTGTTTTATGTTCCTTAGTTTTCCTATTTGTACTGCTTTTCATTTTAATGTTTGTCCTTTCATGATTGCATGCTTTGTACAATATTTATGTGTTCATTACTAAGCTCTGTACTACTAAATTTGTCTGATATTTTAAGTACATGTAAACGCTAGTCTTTTAAAGTAATACATGTATTACGTTACCTCTAGTCTTTTAAAGCAATATTTTATTCATACTCATATTCTCTGTTGTTCTCAACTACAGGATTGTTTTTTGTGTGTGTGTTTATAACTATGTTTTCATTGTATGTGCTATATATCATGTTGTTATCATGCAATGTTATGTGTAAGTCGGCTTTAAAAGCTCTTCAGTGCTTGTGTTATCATGTTTTGGAATACCCGACTTGATAAATACATATTACTTGACTTGACTTGATGATACAGACGAACGTAGGACTTCATCACACTGTATTGCCTGTTCCAGGAATGAAGTATTACATTAATGACATGTCTATGACTATGAACATTACAAATATATGTACACGATAATGATAAGCAAGCACACAGCGTGCTGAAAAAGGAAACGATACGATTATACATAATGCAAAGTAGGCACAGACAATAATTTCATCTGATCGAACATATTTGAGTTACAAGACCCTAACGAGTAACACAAAGACAATGAATGTTGAAAAATATATTAATAAGGTGGGTGTTAAAACTCACCCAGCCAGGTAGGCGACGTCGTGTCAATAATTATTTCGTACAACTTCATGTTGAGAGTTAAGATCGTCTGAAAAGAAATTCGTTTTAATGTTAAAAGCATGTCTGAACATGACCGAGTCACTAATAAAATTGCGCAACATATACGACATGTGCAAATGGTTTCAAAGCGAAGCTGAATATGAAACAAGGAAAATGAATCCCACGAGTTAAAGAAAGACATTGGTTTTAGAATTTTCAAAAATCTTTGTTTTCCGTTGTAAAGGATCAAGAGTAGATAAATTGGACTTTCAATTTGTCTGCGAAAAGCCATAGAATGAAAAACAAAAGAATTACACCAATCAATTCAAACTATGACTGCATTTGATAAATGTGGCCAAAGCAGTACACCAATCAATTCAAACTATGACTGCATTTGATAAATGTGGCCTAGATATTAAAAAAAAACAACCGATTCTTTAATAATGATAAGCACGTATAACGAGAAAAAGGTAAATTGAAACGTAAAAAAATGGGGTTTATTTCGTAAAAATAACTCACAAAAATGTTATAAAATAAATGCAAAATTTATGGTTGTGAGGCAAATTCGATAAATTGCGTTAGCGTTGTGTTTTTCCATCGACATATTCAGGAAAAGAATGAATAAGGTCATTTGAAAGGTGCTCATAAAAGCAGATTAATTAGCACATTCGGTATAATGAAATCGATAAACAAAAGAAAGTGGCAAAGTGATACCAAGAATCGAAAGGCTAAAATGCTCCTTAATGGAAGGATGCACTTGATGTAAATGTAAGGAAAAGGATAAAATGATACTTCAGATGTTTTGTGAACACCACCCATGATAATCATAGATCTAAAATTGTATGGTTTATGCAAGTAGCGATCCAACTTTCTTGGAATATGAAATAAATACGTATATTTATAAGGACATATACCAGCCTGTATAGACATTCACATGTCAGATATAAAAATTCGAAAATTTATGCATGAAAAACAAAATGTAGCTACCCGATAGTCAAAACAGATGACTGTATGTTCAGCAAATGCAGCTAATTGCTGGCAACAAAAATGTCGTGTCGCCTTTTATGTCGACATTTAGTGTTCATATCAAGCAGTAACATAAGTATGTGAATATAAAATAGCAACACAACACATGTAAAAAAATAATACACTCGCTGTGCGTGTTACTTTATAAAAAGGTCTATGCCGATGATCAATTATTTTCATAATTTATATAAAAATGCAATTATAATAAACACATGTATTGTATAAACATGTATGCAATAAAAGAATACATATTATAAAACCACAATCAAATATTTTGATAACAAAAGATAAAAAAAATGTGGTATTTATTTTTACAGAGTTATCGAACTTACGTATAACGACTTAAGGCATAGCTTTAGCCAACCATAATACCATGCACTGTACAAGGTTGAAGGTAAACAATGTATATAGGAAATACAAGAATGATGCTAAAATGTAAACATGAAAACGGAAAAATGTTAAGATGAAAACGGTCAAAATGAACACGACCTTAATGATACATTAAGTATTGTGTTTATCTCGGAAAGCGTGCAATTAAATAAATGTTCATTATATACAAAATGGTTTAACTTTTTTTATTATTTATATGTCAGTTTTTATACCTTACATGTATATATTAGATTGTTTTCAATTAAGGTCTGTACTCATGAAACAGATTCTTAAAGCTTTTGAATTTAACGTTATATTTTGAAAAGTGTCTGCAAGAAAACGCAAATAATTGTCCAACAAACAAGATCATTCTATTCCTGACCATAATTGTTTCCTTTTTTTATTAAAAATAATTATTTTTGAAAACGCGGTAAAATGTACACAATAAGATTTTTAAAGCTCTCCTAAATACCAAACAAATGTTGTTTGTTGCACAAGGAAAACTAAGAGAATGTCAGTGATGATTTGTTTAGCAATTATGATCCCAGACTGACACTTATTTACACAATTTATAAGTAATTACACCCTGTTGCGTGCGCTTTTTTAATTATGAACTTTTTAAGTAAGAAAAAGTCAAAGTTCTATTTAAATGAAGATATTGGATTAGGCTAATATCAGTGCAATCAATGTCGACATTTGTTTGCAGAGGTTTACTTACTTATAAGTACCCAGTAAGCTCTGCCAGCAATTACAGTCACATTGATCAACACCACTAGATTGTCATTTGTACTGAAACAGTCTTGTAAAAACATGTCATTCGTGATTAAAGGTTATGTCCTGTTCAATTGTTGAACAATTGCGTTGCGTTGAAACACGTCAGTTATATTTCGTATGCTTGTTACGGATACAAATACAAGCCATATGTGTATTTTGATATTTCCCAAATAAGCCGTGGAAATAAAATATTTGTTTTCTATATCAAATTAAAAATACAATGTCAAATTAAACGGGATGCAGAAGAGCCTTTGTAGCTTGATAGAGTGGTTGTCTGCTGTATTTCTATTATTCACACACGTTTTCAGTATTGTTACATTCTTCGATGTGATCAATAAGACATTTAACATGAGGTCACATCTGTTTTACAGTTCTTGTTGCCGTTAAACGTCCGAGAGGGTTTCATTGTAACTACTTAATATTGCTGTCGTTATCCACATGTTCAAAGAAAACATGTTTACGACTTTGATTAACGTGTGTAGTCACGTATGAAAGTTGTTATACGCCCAATTTATCAGTATCATCGTACCATTTCTACAGGCAAATTCCTTATCTGAAAAGGTCCCGCCTATCATTTTCGTGAAGGCTATGAAAAGGCTATGACAATTTCAAATGTCAGAAACAGACACAGTATACACCGATATAGGACGTTGTGTTAAGTTCGTAGGGAAAACTTGTTTTTATCCATATTGTAAAACCATAGTTTAGTTGGAAAAATATCTGTGTCACATTGTCATACTTTTGAAAACACTAATTTGGGCTTAACGTACATAGATTATGATATTATTCATAACACAAATGCATCCACATGTTCCTACAGACACAACATTTTATTTCATGCAATGATGTGGAACAATTTAATTCAGAAAAAAAATATATACATGTTTTGAATATGTTGAACATATACAGTATATAAATATTACATGTCTGACAGGGTGACAGTAAATTTGTCAACGTGAGGAAATACTGTCAACCGAGGCGAAGCCGTGGTTGACAGTATTTTTCCGAAAGTTGACAAATTTACTGTCACCCTGTCAGACATGTAATATTTATTTTATTATACCAAAAAAACTATTTAGGCGCGAACAATTTATATGAACCATGAACAATTTTTATATTTAATAACTGTAGTTAATTTCAGGAATGAACAACCATTAATATTTTAATTGAGAATATCGCTTGAATAATGACGTCACTTCGTCCAAAAAATGACGTCATTTCCCCGTAAAACACGTGATTGCTAAGGTAGCGGGCGACAGTATTTTTTGGACAGTCAATTTTTTCCCGCTGGGTCTGACAGTATTTCTATGTCACGATGGCCTATGGGAGTTTAGCGTTGTGAATAAAAGTGAGGTATAATAAACTCAAATGGACCACGTAAGAGAGTCTGTCCATTAGGGAGGTCTAACAATGATGCTATGTTTGTCTTATAAAATAAAATATAACGTAAGACTATTTCGTTACAATGAAAGACATACATACGTTCAGTTAATATTAACTCGCAGGTAGTGTACCGGTACGTTGATTTGCACGTCATTCGCTGACTAGTTCGTGTAGTAACTCATACCCATGTTCTACAGAGGTTGTAACGCTACAACGAAGATATTGTTTTAATATGGGCAAGTCATTTAATGGTATCTATCGATTTTATCGCAATAACGAACTCTAATTGGTTGTAACTGCGGTGTTAATTGGGGATCTATGAGGTTGAACTTCCGGTCATATCGTGCGTATCGCCCATGATCACTGCTCTTCAGGGTAATGTTTAACCACATGCTATTTACTTACCTTTGTTTGTAAACACAACTAAAAAGACTCGAAACGTACAACATAATATTAAACATAAAAGTTCATGCACTTTTAAACGTGTATTTCAGTGAAATTCATAAAATGAAAAGGAAGTTTTATTTAATGAAAATATATCGTCAATCAAATGTAAAACTAATAGTCTTATTATAATAACAATAAAGATGGCATATACATATTTAAACATATCCTATACATGTTGTACCTTGCATAGTTTTTTTTGCGTTTTCAACAGTATTTTAGTCATGGTACCGAGGTCAGTTAACAGAGTATCACTTTTCCAAGGCAAGCTCAGAAAATACAATCGGAATCCCAGTGCCATGTGCACATACTTGTGTCTGTTAAGTGACAACTGTCATACATAAATCAGACTTAGGGGAGCTTGGCCGTCGAAATAAGTTCATTTCTGATCCCAACATGAGCTATGTTCGCGATGTCTATTTAGCGCAATTCAAACGAAACGAGAGCGTAAAGACAAACTAGAATATTTGTTACATTTCCTAACTAATACCAATCAAGGATCAGTGTCAGTAAATTGTATACACAGTAACATCGACAATAAATACTGCAACATAACTTTTGTCAAAAACTATATGCCTTAGTCAGTGTGGCGACAATTCCGGAATAGTTTCAGTATGCTGACTGTACACATAATGTTCGCCAAAGCTAATGAGAATACAATCCGCAGTCAGTCTGGTCCAATGTTTTATTGAACGCCTTCTGTAGTGTTTATAGAAAACAGGGACGGCATGCATAAGCTTAAAGTAAATATCGTGAATCGCAATGGCATTGGGTCAAAGACATATGTGCCGACATGTCTATTCTACCGTAATGACTGTGACATTCATAAATAAGGTTTGACATACATGACTACTCTAAAGATAAGAACGGGACATTCATAAATAAGGTATAATCATAAACTTATTTAAAAAAAAAATGCTGCAATTTTGGCTAGAATGTTTCGCACAATCATGAAAATAATTACGGCTAAGCCTATTTGTTTCAGAATGGCAAATGATCAACAGTGACACAGTTGACCAATGACGCATCGTAATTAGCCAGAGAGATTAGGTTACTCGTTATTTACCTATATCCCTCGATACTTGAACAAACATGGGCTTTGTTCGTCTCTCAGTATTTGGTTTTCCCTGGGCTATTTGCACATTTGCGAACTCGATCGAAAACAACTACACGAAGCAAACAGGAACAAAAATAACAACAGCCATAAGAACAACAACAATCCTATATAAGATTTGATACTTAAACAATTCGTTCGTGAATGAATACCGATTGGAATTTAAATTTTGAACATATTTTTGACCAACATGGAGTAACTTTTTTAATATTATCAGCACGGGGTCATATATTTTGCCGCGTCACACCAAAATAAGCCTTATGATATTTCCGAGCCTTGTAACTCCAGATATGCTTCTGCATCCGTATATTCTGATTCGGAGTCATAATGTGCGCTGTTGAGACTAGGAATCCTTGCGTGACTTTATACCGGACACGGTAGCTCCTTAACAGACTGCACATATTACCCTTTTTGAACGAAGCGGCTCATACATGGCAGTGACCGAATACGAAACAATCTGACAAAACACAAAACTTACTTGTGTTTGCACTAAAACACACACACACACACACCTGTAACTGTAAAGGTCAATGTTTGGCAATCCCAAGCATTGGGGTTCAAAAACATGTTAAATGAGAAAGAGACCATTCAAATACGAAACATGGTTTAACAGAGAGGTATATTTACACGATTTGCGTTTTTATTATCTTACTGCTTTTACCATAAGTAATGGAATCGGAAAACAGATGGTTATGTACTTGAAATTGAGACATTTTTATAACATATATACACTATTTTCTTATATGAATTCAAAGTTTTATTGATTCATCTTCGAACACTTATGAAACGATCGGCTTTTGTGTTTGATTTTTTAAATAACTATGTGACATGTAACTTGTCAGTAAACTGGTTTTTATCGATATTTCAGAAAACATACAAACCAACAAATAATATTTATTTTTATTTATTTGATGTGTTCCATTTGTTTTTCTTTGACCAAGAACCTTAAACGTCAAATGTGTATTGCTTTTCTAATTTCCGAAGTTTAAACTCATGTGCGACTGCTGATTTGGAGTTAAGACATTTAGTACGAATATAACATTTTATATATTATATTGGTTATTTAATCAAACACATGCATATGACAGACTTTTAAGTTTATGAGGATATTAGTACACATACTGCATTACACATTTCGACAACAGTTCTTATACATAGAGGTTCTTTTCTGATAATTGTTCGATAAACTCTTCTCAAAATTGGCCCCACCATGCATGAATTTATGACAAGCATTGAAGTTCCTGTAAATAAATGGTTAAGCAGCCGCGCTGGACAAACTGTGGTTTTGTAGATGATTCATCCGCCAACGCCAACGACAACTGTACAGGTGGTCAGGGTGTTCTTGATTTTGCCGAACTTTAGACGCGACAAAAGATTTTACTTCTTCGCGGGAATTTTCTAAGAAGGAGTGATACCAAGAGTTTCAATGATACGTTGATAAGGTTAAGCCGGAAGTCAGAGAATACGATTTATCATTAAGTAGCTTAGAGTCAAAGACTTCGAGTATCCAATCCGGTCGTTAGTCTAAATAGATAGGAAGATATAAACCCGATCACGTGAAAATATAAAAATACTTCAAATCCGTCTATCTCATCACGAAAGGTTAAGTCAGGTTAATGATATTTGAGAGGAAATATTTGTTGAACCGCGAACTCATTTGATCAAAATATAATTGTTTGTTTACAATAATGAACGAACTACAGACCACTCTAACATAAAAAAACTTTCAATAAAATAAACCGTTTATCCATTCTACAGAAGATCAATGATTTCTTAAACATTCTAAGAAGTGCGAAGCATTGTCGTTTTTATAGCTTAAAACACTTAAAACTCCGAGAGAGAAAAAGACTAATCAAATGTATTGTACTTTAATTTATTGTTGTATTGTATGGTAACAGAAAAGGGAAAACACATAATATCACACATGTGTATGTACAAACTGGATAATTGCTTTACTGAATTATTCACATTTCTACCTTGGCTGAAAAATATCAATAACATTAATTTGCCGAATCTAATATCATTTTGTTTGTTTATTTCACACTGTCCCTTTTTGAACTTGAAACAGACATGTTGTGCCTAGATATATGTTGGCATTACAAAACCTGTCTGCTTCTTGGCTGCAAGTGTGTTGACGGATGCGCACACGGACACTCTTTGAAAAAATGGCGTCGCCTTACACATGAACCAGCCCAAAAGCCATTCTGAAAAAGTTCTTCCATACAAAAATTACCACTTTCAAACCCGCAACCGATGCCCATTATTGCACTGATCCATATCGATGTGTATGGCTAAAAACAATTAAGTTGTGCGTTCGGGAAACTATCGGAATACATTATCGCATTTGAATAGTATATCTTTATCGCCCATTCATAACACCGCTTCGTGAACACCGTAGCGCCGTCGCTTGTTTGATTATCCACTCGGCACTTAAATGTGATATTATAATGTTATTTATATCCTATATCGTGTAATACGTATCTGCTTCAAAATAATAAGCCAGGCCTTAACCCTGTGTATGCAGAAGGTGGTCACTTTCCCTTTTGTTACGTGTGTGATACAACTAAATCAAGATAAACAGTACTTTTAAGCTGACAAAAGTACAAAAAGGGCTTTCACGTACAGTTTTATAATACATGTTATCATAATATATATCTTTATAATCTAGAAACATAAGAAGATTGCGTTCGTGGTAAACTAATTTTAAAAAATCCCGTCACAGGTATAAACACTAGCATAATTGAAAATGGGAGTACATAACTGCAATGCTGTATACCGTTTTTTCATTTGTTTTTCAACACACCATCTTGCTAAAATCTTCTTTAGTTATCTGAAAAGTTAAAAAAGAAGCTTGGAAGTGTATGCGTTCGTATTGCGCTGGCAGACATAGCTCCTATACACTGCTTTAAATAGACCTTGAAGGTAATCTAAAGATTCATTAACGTAGTCCATAAGATTTTATTTCTATAGACTAGCACTACAACTGAGGCATGTCGCGGAGGCAAACGGAAGTACTTCCCAAACGATAGCTCGAACCACAGTTGCACTATTGATTTAGCTTCTCGTTTATGCAATTATCGCCACCAGATAATGCACCGCATTCTATGCTATTTCGCAAAAGCTCCGCAACGTGATCACATTTATTTATTCAATTCCTATTTCGACGAACACCTGGCAGGTTCTTAAATATATATCATTATACACGCGCAATTGCTAAGGCCACCGCAACCGGCCAAATTAATTCTCGGTATGTCGTACCGTAAATTGTCAAGTGCAACATAAAGTAAAATATTCGCAATGCTTATTTCCAAAGCCAAAACGAGCTATTCCAGGCCGTGCCATCGAACGTGTACTTGATCTGCCATACTTGACAGAAAATAATTGTGAAAGCATAACTGCGATCCTCACACAGACTAGCATTACGTGATAGATGACGACAAAATGCTAAGTGTTCCTCCCCCGGACACATATATATATCATTATAAAGTTAAATATTTTTTTATACTTTTAATACTTCCGATCACCTCCAAGACATAGACGTTCCGCCTAAATGATATATTAGAATGAAGTATCACACACATAAAATGAATAAATATAAATTGTGTTGTCAGATCGTCCTAGATCTTAAGAATTAACTGTAGTCATATAAAACAATATCTAACTCAATTATGCGGCAACACAATTACATATTAAGAGAAATTCATTTAGTTGCAAAAAGGCACAAATCACAGCACTTTTACACGGCACGTTAAGTAGCAGAAACACTTAAACACACTGAATGATAATTTGTTCCAAATAATGTTCTTCACGGAAGTCGTTTCAAGGCGACATCCTTGATATTGACCTACGTCTGGACGATGGCGATGTATCCATGCCATGGCGCTGCCGCTATCTACGGTTGGAGGCTTGACGATTAAAGCGACGTCTTCCCCATGAGTTGTGTACAGTAAATGAACGTAAGCCGAACGTGTGCCGTGGTTGCTCGCAACAGATTGACAGCCATTCTGTAATAAATATCTCGGCAGTACATTGTGAACATAACAAAAAGTTTAAACATAATTAACAGCAATCTATTTGGACGGGTGGGTGGGTTTTTTCAGCCAAAGATTTTTCGAAAAGGTCGAGATAAAGTGAGACCCGAGTTTATATACCGTAATATTGACGTCAGAAAATCACTACTGAAATCGATTTCACGCATGGATTGTTGTCGTCTGCTTGTATCGTATTATCGATACGAGATTTAAACCTTTATCTACCGAAGACATGTATTCGCTTCTTTAAATAAATGAAATGAATTTTTATAAAAATTAATTTTAATTATGTTATACAAATGTGAATTGTCTTATTGATTGATTGGTTGGTTAGTTGAATAATATAGGGATTTGATTTAATGATTGGTTGTTTGGTTAAATTATTGATTGATTGATTTAATGACAGATCGATCGATCGATCGAATGATTGATTTATTGAACAAAATGGTTCAACCATTTATTAAGTTACATACCCAACCGACATGTGCCCCTCTAAGACAGCCACGTGTGGATCCGGCCCTGTACTACGATGAGGGATTGGATGATTAATTTCGAACTTTTCAATCGTCTAAAATTTTCGACCTATGTATATACACGGGGCCATAACGCGAAAGTAAGCTGCGGGCGCACGACACTTTAGTTCGAGATCGCGATATCAATTTCGTAATGTTGCAACATTGTGTCGTTAATTCGTTCCTTCGTATCGTTGCCTTGTGCTTTTCATGTCGAAAGTGCGAAGCAATGAGTTGCAATAAAGAAACACTGTATTCTGTCCTCTGTGTCAGCCATCAAATGAAAACCCTCGTTAAAATCAACAACGTTCTTTCTGACGGAATAGTGCAGTTACATCACCATCTGTGTAAAATGGTCCCATGAATGATGAAATTATTGAATACATATATGATATTTTTTTACCAAAAATAAATAGAAATATAGACCTATTTTCTTGTCATCTTATAATCTCTTTCTAATATACAACTTTTTCTATAGAAAACATATAAGTTAATATATTATATAAATGTATAATGATGTCGTTGGCCGTTTGCCAATTTTAAAGGAAAATGTATTGCAACTTCTATACAAATTAAAAGCATTAGTTTCAGGAAGAGTTCTTAAATGTATTTGCGTGTTGTTTGTGCTTTGTTAGCTTTGAAGCAAAACTATATAAACAAATTTTCATAGACGGCGTCTTTCATTGAACACACTATTAATGATAATTAAACGCTTGGGATTGTTTTGTGTGTCGTTTAAACGACTCTTTTAGAGTATTATATTCACTCGAACGGTACAATGATATATCCTAGTATCAGTCAGTAAAGCCACTGATAACGAATGGCAGCTTTGTTTTCATTCGCTTGTTATCTTTTGTCATTAAATTGACAATCATGCGCTCGCAAACTTTGTTACAAAGCTTACATGGACATGCCTAAACTTATATTCTCTTTTATATAGCGAAAAGACTATCTGACTTTTGGTGCATCCCGTTGACTCTATTAAAATACTTAGACCAATTCATTAATAATATTATACATCATCCTTGTAATTAAACGTTCCCTAATGAAATAAATCATCTTGTTTATTTTTAATTATAAAATATACATATAATTCGATTACAGTTGATTGACTTGTTCATTCATTAACAGTAAAATTAAATTAGACACTTACGTTCTGAAAACGGATATATATGTGTATTCAGATATTGTTTTCACATCCTTAAACGTTTAATTTTTATTTGATCCTATGTGTTTGACATACAGAAAGTTGCATTACCTTATTTTCCCTGTTCCAGGAACAGAATATGTTATTGATGATATGTCTGCGAATATGAAAATTGCAAATGCATTAGCACGATATTGATTGGCAAACACAAAAGGTGCTATAAAAAGAAACGATATTATTATATATAATTTCCAGTAGGCCCATATAATAATTTCGTCTCATCGACCATATTTGATGGATCACTTTTTTGTTTTCCTAAGATAACGCGATTCGCATATTACTTATATCGAGCAGCAGCTTTTGTTCTAACATTAAAAGATTTGGTTTATGTAAGCATAGTGACACAGCTTATAGTATCACACCCTACTGAGCGGTAAATTTATATACAATATAAAGAAGTGGAAATCCAGAAGTTGCAGCAGTATTGCATTTCTATCATACACACCTTCATGGTCCTTTATTAATTGCAAAGAACCAATTGCCAAAGCGGCACAGTACGGCTCAAAACGAAACAACATATACACATAGTAGAATAAAGCTGGGATCACTGCCTTCAAACGGTCACCCAAACGAGTAACACAAATAAAATGAATGTTGAACAATACATTATTTAAATAGGGTTGTTAACACATGACCTGGCAGACGACTATATTTTTCTCTGTCTATAAGAATTTTGTAAAACTTAATATTGCAAGTTAGGATCCTGTAAACATAGATTATTTTATGTTTAAAGCAAGGCTGAGTCACTAGTAACATTTTCGAAACATATCCGACATGTGCACATGGGCTCAAAACGAAGCTTAACATGACACATGAATTAGTACATCTCACGAATACCAGTAAGACATTGCATGTAAAATTAGCAAATTGTGTTTTATTCCTTTGCAAATAAGACGTTCAAGTTGTCTGGGATTGTCCGTAAAATAAAAAGCGACAGAATTACACCAATAAATCAAAACTATAATACATATTTAAAATGTGGTCACCAAATTTAAAAAAAAGAGTATAACACGAATAAGGTAACTTGAAACGTAAAGAATGGTGGTTATTTCGTAATCGAACTCATGAAATAATCATATAATGCATGAAGTTTGTGTTAGTTTTGAGGGCAAAACGGAAAATTGCGTTGGCGTTTTGTTTTCCATCGCTTTTTTCATGAAACGAACGGATTAGGTGATTTGAAAGGTTTTCAGAAAAGCATATTAAGTAGCGATTTTCAGTATAATTAAATCGATAGATCATTCTCTCCTATTGTTTTATCCATTTCTATGGATTCGACCACCCCATTTTTTGACACATATGACATATATCTGATAAAACTTGAGTTATTTATCTTTATTTACAAAATTCTATTACGTGGGTGTGGGGTCTTTTTTCTGGTTCAACACATGTAAATTTTCGATTTTGTTCAGAAAATAATAATTCAGCTTAATTTAAGCATTTAGTGTAAGTGCCAATAATGTTGAAAAAATTCATTTTTAAACATTATGCTGATGTTGAGTAGTATATAAATATAGGATCTTGCATGAGTGGTCGTTTTGTATTGAATTTATTAAACGAGTCATCTAAATGAAGATAAAAACGAGGCTTGCCGAGTTTTTATCTTCATTTAGATGACGAGTTTAATAAATTCAATACAAAACGACCACTAATGCAAGATTCTATTTATAACATGACCAACAAAATGCTTTAAAACACACATGTATTCCCCTCCGTGCCATATAGAGGAAAGGTCGATATCTATAACGAAGCAGCAATGCGGTCATTGTGTGTACCTGAGCATGAGAAGTAGTTCTGGACGAATAAGCCTATATGGTTGTGTAACTATAAGCTGCACTCCGCAGTAAAAAAAAAGTGCATTGTGGGTAAGCAAGTTGCGGTTGTAAATGCCTTGTCTTTGAAAGCGCGTATGAATATCTTTTAAGTGATTCGGCTAATTTGCATAGTTATATAACTAGTGAAATAACACCCGTGTAATAAACAAAATTGATCATTACGTTATTTCACTCCTGGAGCGTAAGTCATGTTATAATACTATTTATTTGATGATTTATATCAAAATAAAACAATAATACAAAATACTGTTGTCATATAAAAAGGATGACTGAACAGATTAATAGGAAAGATACAAACAAATCAGTGTTGCTAAGGTTCCTTCATAGAATTGGCAAGTTACTTTGGACGTAAATGTTATTTAAATTGTTTTACCTTTATTTTGTATAAACAAACACCATTTAATAAAATGGCTCACTTCTTTTGAAAATGTTTTCCTTCAGTTTACGAAGTAAATTAAACTGTTATGTGGCCGAATATACAGGGCAAGAGGCTACGAAAGAAAGTTGCAAGGTAATGCCAAGTATCTAAATGCTACACTGCTCTTTAGGGAATGATACACTTGAGGGCATTTCCAACTTCAAGAATAAGGATAACATCTTCATTTAGATTCGTTGGTTCATGCGAATTGCGATGCAATTTTATTGGAAGATGAACTCTATTTATAAAGAAATTTGTCAGATTGGCAACCAGACTGTTAAGACGTCCACATGGTAACTGTGATTCGAAAATTAATGCATGAAAAGCCAAAATCGCTACCAGAATTCAAAGCAGCTGCATGTCTGTTCAGCAAATGAAGTAAACTCCAGGCAAAACACATGTCGTATCGTCTGCGTCGAAATTGCATGCATTCTTTACAGCCTATATACCCTATAAACCAACACGCTACACTAGTAACACTTTTCAATAGTATTGTTGCTGATAACCATCGGATGCTTCCAGGCACTATTCTACTATTATGTGACGCACATATATCACCCGGTCCCTTAACCCTAGCATTTATTGCTAAGATAAAGCAGTAACATAAGTATGTGAATATAAACAAATTAAATACAGCAATACAAAAGAATTATAAGCTCATTTCTACGTGTTTTAAGAACTATATATGGTGTCTATTTCGAAGAACAAATATATTTGATTATTATAGAATTACTTAAATATCATACAGAAAGTCTAAATATTAATATGAATGCATCAAAATAATACATATTTTAAAAACACTATAAATGATTTTGATAGAAATAGATAACAATATTTCGAAACCAAATTCGTACAAGAGGGATCGAACTCATGTTTTCCGACTTTTGGCAGAGCTGTAACAAACTGCAATACCGTGCACTGTAAACGATAGACTATGTATATATGAAATACAACAATAACGCTAAAATGTAAACATGAAAACGCCCATAACAAAACACGACCTTAATTGAAGATTAAGATTCGCGTTTATCTAAAAAAGCGTGGGCTTAAAAAAAATGTTTATTGCATAAAAACATGTTAAACTACTTTTTGTAATTTATATGTCAGTATGTGTGTCCTAATTTCAGATTTGTATCAATTGCGGTGTTTTAAATAGACGCTTAATATTATTGATATTAAATGTATATTTAATCAAAAGTATGCAGGAAAATGTAAATAATTGTTCAATAAAGTAGGCCATTTAATTTCTGAACATAAATCACATAAAACAACCATTGTCAACAACGTCTGCTTGATTTAACATAATAACTTGGTAAAATGCGGTGAAATTGACATAAAAATTAATTGAAATAGTTTTTTTTTCAGAAAGAATTCGCGTAAATACCATTGGGACTGTGTTTGTTTTTAACCAGGAAAAGTGAAGGGCTGCTATGAGTTGTTTAGCAATTTTTACCTCAGACTAACACTTACAATGTTTAAGTATTTACACTGTGATGCAAGCACTATATTAATTATACGTATATTGTTTTAAGTAAGCCTAATTCAAAGTTCTAAAGTATTGAATACATTGTATTAGGTTTATATCAGTGCGATCACCGTCAACATTTCATAACACAAGTTTTACTTACTGGTACCAAGCAAGTCCGCCAACAATAACAGTTACCATGATCAAATACGGAACATGAAGAAATACATGTCATCATTAGATGTCGTGTTTGTTATAACAAAAACAACATTTTTGTAGTAACAAGTCATTCGCGGATGAAGGCTATTCCTTGTCCAATTGGTGAACAATTGCGTTTCTGTTTAAACATGCCTAGGATTGCTACGAGAAAAAAACATGCATGTCATTTGTACAAATCGATATTTCCCAAATAAGTTGTGTCTTCTTCCGCAAATCGCTTCAAATTGTAAAGGTTCGTCAAATGAAACGCGATTGTTAACAAACCTTTAAATTGGATATATTGGCTGTTGACCAAACGAACCGATTGACAGCACGTGTTATTGGTAAGTGTTGTTACATTCTTCGATGTGATAGGAATTCAGCAAAAGGTCAAAACGTCTTTACAGCTCTTGTTGCCGTACAGCGTCCGAGAGAGTTAAATGCTTACTACTTTATACTGCTGTCGATATCGACATGTTTAAGTACATTTTATTTTCTAACGCGCATTTTGAACTAGTGATGCGGATAGATCAAAACATGTTTACGAGATGTATTCAAGTGTGCTGTCACGTTTGAAACTTGTTATATCCTCAAAAAATTAGCATCAGCGTACCGTTTCTACAGGCAATTTTATTCTCTTAAAAGGCCCCGCCTTACATGTTATTACAGGCTTCGACAATTGAAAATATCAGCAACATAAACCGTATAAAACATAAGCCGATATAAGACATTGTGTTAAGTTTGTATGGAAAAAAAACTAATTCTAAAACAATAGTTTATTTGGAACAATATCTTTGTTACATTGCCATACTCTTCCAAACATTGATTTTGGCTTAACATTAATATATTATTATATAATTCCTAGAACATATGCATCTGAATGTTCCTAGACATATACACTTGTATTAAATCTAATGATGTTTACCTTATTTGGAACAATTTAATATACTCATACATGAAGTATATAAAGACATATACTTGCATTCCATTCAATGCTGTTTTCATTTAGTGGAAAAATGTAATTTAGAAATCAAAAATATACACAGGACTATTTTGAACATATACAGGCACTGCATGGACCACGTAAGATAGTATGTCCATTCATGACGTCCAACAATGATGAAATGTTGTCTTTAAAAATAACATATAACGTTGGACTCTTTTGAAACAATTCAAGGATTGCATATTAACTCGCAGCTAGTCTACCGGTAGGTTGATTTGCAAATCATTCGCTGCTTAGTGCGTGTAGTGGCTCATATTCTGCAGAGATTGAAACGTTACAATGAAGATATCGTTTAAATATGGGTCTGTCATTTAGTGTTATCTATCGATTTCCTCGATATTATAAATTATGACACCTTCGTCGCAAACTCTAATTGGTTATTACTGAGGCGTTAATTGAGGACCTATGAGGTTTGACTTCCGGTCATATCGTGATCGTTCTAAGGAGAAATGATACTGATCCCCGCTCTTGTATATCATGTTTAGTCACATACTATTTATGTGTCTTTGTGCAACTAAGTAGAATTTTAAATAAAACAATATTGGATGCACTTTTAAAAATGTATTTCAGTGAAGTTAACTTAAAACAAATTGTGTCAAATGACAATATAACGTCATTCAAAATGCAAGAATACTAGTCTTACTAACAAAAATATGACATAAACATATTTAAACATTAATCATACATGTAGAGCATTTTCCTTGTATAGTGTTTTCGCCGTTTTCAACAATATTTTAGTCACATTAAGAAGGTTAGTTAACCGAGTCGAATATTTCAAAAACAAGCCTAGCGAATATGCGTGGTTTCTTGTGAAAGTTAATTTGCAACTGCCCTACTAAAACCAGATATAGAGGAGCATGGCAGTCGAAATAATTTCATAACCGATCCCCACAAGAGCTATGTTCGCGATAAGTATTGAACGCAACACAAAACGAAACGAGAATATGCGAAACACATATTTTTATTTTCTAAATAATATAAATCATATTGAAATTGAGTACATAGTAACATTGAACATAAATATAGCAAAACAACTGTTGTAAAATAATAAATGCTCAGGTCAGTGTGGCGACATTTGCAGTATAGCTGCATTATGCCGACTGTACAAATACTATACGTTAACAGTTAAAAGTTATCTAACCGCCGTCAGTCTGGTAAAATTATTTCTTCAACGCTTTTTTCAACGTTTCTAGCTATCACGGACGACTTAGATTAAGCTTCAAGTAACTATAGTGAATTGCAATGACATTGGCACAAAAGCATACAGGCCTACATGGCTACTCTAAAAATAAGACAGTGCCATTAATAATTAATGTATAACATCTGACTTAATTGAGAAATGTTGCAAATTTAGCGAGAAACATCTTCGCAAAAACAAGAAAATAATTACGCCCTCGGTCTAACCCTATTTGTTTCAGAATTGCAATTGTTCAACAATGACACAGTTGACCAATGACGCATCGTAATTAGCCAGAGAGGTTACTCAGTATTTACCTTTATCCCTCGATACTGGAATATACATAGCGTTTGTTCGTATTTCATTATTTAGTTTATCTCGGATTATTCGCATATTCACGAAATCGAATAAAAACAACGACACGAAAACAAAAAGAAACGAACGCAGCAACAACAACAACAATCATTTAAACGATTTGATAATATAAAACATGTCGGTCATGAATGAATACCGATTATAATTTAAATGTTAAACGCCTGTTTCACAAGCAGGCAACACACTCTTTAAATATTATAAGCACTGGGTCCAACACTTCGCCGCGTAATGCGAAAACGGGACTTGGGGTATTTCCGAACAGTATAGCTCCAGATCTGATTGTGCTTCCGTATACTCTAATGCGAAGTCATAATATCCGCTTATGATACCAGAACACTCTGCGTGACTTTATTGCGGACAGGGTAGCTCCTGACCAAACTGCACATATGGGTTAATACCCATTTTCGCATGCCGTGGCTCCTATATGACAAGTGACACACACCTGGAACTTTGAACGGTCAATATTTATCAATGCAACGTACTGGGGTTAAAACAAATATTTTATGGAGCTTTGAGCCTCACACTTGGCTCAGCATTTTTTTATACAAATAAGAGTATTATAAAAGTAACTTCATAGTATCACACTTCAAATCAAAGACAAATTAAAGATAAAGACTAAACACCTCAATTGCAAAACACAAAGTGGTGTAACAGTGAGGTATGTTTACACGATTTCGAGGATATTGTTATTGTCTTACAGCTGTTTTTTACATAAGCAATGGAATTGATAAACATATGGTTAGGGAGATTCCTGAAAACAACAATCATAGGAGAGAAAATGCCTCTATCTAACTGTCATTTGCGTAATTTTACTTCATCTTAGTTAACCAATAAAACATTCTTAATTTTAAATTTAGTAATATTCCAAAACTAATGAAACAATTGCGTATTGTATTTCTGTTTTTGTTTTCTTTTGAGATTTAACCTTTAATTAAACTGGTTTTAATCAATTATTCAGAGAACATACCAAAGATGATTATACAAATTATTATTGATTAAATAATGTGTCCAATTTGGTTTCTTTGACCCTGAACCTTAAAGGTCGAAAGTATATTTTTATCTCCACTCCGCAATGTTAACTCATTCGCGGCTATTGCTTTCCAGCTAAGATATATACTACGCTTATAACATACACATATACGAGTATAACATTTGATATAATATATTGGCGGTTTAATCAAACAGTTGCATACATCAGACTTAATGGTTTAACTGATAAATAACATGTATGAGGATATTTGTGTGCATATTGCATTTCACATTTCGACAAAACTTTTTATACATAAGAGGTTCTTTTTTGAGAGTTGTTCGATAAACTATTCTCCGAGTTACCTCTACCATGCATGTATGACTGTCTGGCATTTGAGTTCCTGTAAATGTATGGTTGAGCAGCCATCGCGTTGGATAAATGGTGGCTTTGTAGGCGAGTCATTCTCAATCGGCAACAGGTTGTAAGCGTGTTCTTGAATCCTTGACGGTATCGTTTGCTGAAAAACAGGTATATTATCGGATTCATGCCACTATTTGAAGAGCCTAACCACTGAGCTATTGGGTTTATGATGTTGGTTACTTCTTTATTAGCATTCCATCCGTAGAGGTTGGAAAGTCGGATGATGTATAGCGGCAGCCATGATAACGCAAATAGCACAACAACGGTACACAACATTTTCACAACCTTGACCTTCGATCTGTGAACGACACCAACAGAGCTTGTTGTTTTTTCCCCCGGAGCTCGTCTTCGCCAGACATGAACGGCAATTAGAAAGTAGCACGTCACTATGAGAAAAAGTGGAACTGTGTAGCAGCAGAGGAATATTGCTCCAAGGAAGTACGACCGTTGCCCGGCATCTCCATTTGGCCATTGCTCATTGCACAATGTTAACTTTTGAAATTGTGTTGTGTACACATATGTGTTATAATATATAGCCCAGGGTATCATGATGCCAGCAGCAAATATCCAAATGAGCACAATGATTACTTTGCACACTGTTTTGCTTATTTTTACCTCCATATAATGACAAATGGCAAGGTATCTGTAAAAAAAACACATGTATTTAAATGCAGGATATATAGAGTTATTCTTATTCAATTGTAATTATCTTATGAATTCAAACGTTACAATTTATTGTCATGAGGTGTGGTGATCTATAATGTATACTATGACTAATGATATGTAGCTGTGTAAGTAAATAATATGTTGCCGAATTTCATACGAAACAAGAGACATTACTTCTTGGCGACGATTTACTAAAAATGAGAAATACCAAGATTTTAATGATGCGTTGAGAAGTTTAAGTAGGAAGTTTAATTATTTAGCGTTATTAAACTACTTCGAGTATCCGATCTGATCGTTTGTCTTAATAGCTAGACATATATAAAACCGATCACGTTAAAACATACACAAGCTTGAAATTCGTAATATGTTTGCTAGGTCAATGATATTTGAGAAGAAATGCAAGTGAAACCACAAACGTTTTTGATAACAATACAATTGTTTCTTTTTGTTGCAATAATATACGAACTACAAAACATTCAACATTAAAATGCTATAATAATATAAAGCGTTTATTCATTCTACAGAAGACCAATGTTATATAGGGATAAGTCACCTTTCTGAGTTCTTAAAAACTCTCAGTAGTGCGACGCATTGTCGTAAGTAAAGCTAAATACGTCAATACAAAAAAACAAAGGACGAATAAAATGAGTCATGTATTGTTATATCGTATGTTAACAGAACACGGGAACACCGAATCGCAAACACGTGTATGTCGTAATAAATCGATTATTCTAAAATGAGCGCATTGCTTTTACGGAATAATAAACACATCCACAATAGCTAAATAACATTAATATTATATACACTAAGTTTGACGAAAGCTAATGTCACGTTGCTTGTTTAACGCAGTCCCTTTTTTAACTAGAAAGGGACATTTTATGCCTTGATATATGCTTGCATTCTAATACCTGTCTACTGCAATGGCTGCCAGTGTGGTAACTGATGCGCACACGGACACTCCTTGAAGGAATGGCGTCGCCTTACACATGAACCAGCCAAACAGCCATTCTGAAAACAATCATTCAATACATATATTACTATTTTTACACACCATAGAATTGTTGATGTAATACGATAATTATTTATTCAATATGGGTGTGGCAGACATATATACGAGTCCGAATATCCTTATGTGAGCATTTGATTGCCTTTGTATGTTTGTTCGTAATAACAAATGTATGTCAAGGATTATATGTAGGAATTATAAAATTCAATCAACATTGACATGATAGAAACTTGAAGTCATCTGCATACTGTAAAATTCAATATGCATTTTGTAAAATATTGTTTAACAAGTTCATTTTGTATTTTAGAAGATGTTTTTTTATGTGTTTATTTACTGATGGTTTGAACATATATATATATATTGAAAAAAACATACTTATGTTTGTTTGTTTTATTTCGTATCGGATCCAGAAGGCCAATAACAGCCCAAGTGGACAATGATTATGCATACAGTGTTTACAAATTTGCAATATATAAGGAAATCAATGTATGACAGTTGAAACATAAATAATACTACTAGTTATACTTATACTAATAATACTAATAACATTAATAATACTACTACTACTACTACTACTACTACTACTACTACTACTACTACTACTACTACTACTACTACTACTACTACTACTACTACTACTACTACTACTACT